>QAPG01000006.1:85186-194780 GCA_004366825.1 Colletotrichum spinosum | reverse complement strand
GGGGGGGGGGGGGGGGGGGGGGGGGGGGGGCAAAGTATCTTACCAGGTAATTCCCCCTCGTTTTTTCACATACTTGTATTGAACGTCGACAACGACTGCTAACGGCGAACTCTCTCTCCTCCTTTGCTGCTGCTCTTGTCCCCTTAAGGCATACCACTATGTACGGCGGGTTATGGCGTAAGAGGGTGGGGATTGTAGTTCATGACTGTACGCTTACCAAGACGCAGTGGCGCATGTTCGTCACTGCGTACATGGGGTGTTGGTGGTTTTTTGTTTGTCTCACTCCGTCCTTTTTTCTTCTTCTTGTAGCATGTTCCCTGAAGCTCTTGGGTGGAGGGGAAGACTGGCTGTACTGTGGCTTAGGGCAAGGAGACACCCCTCTACGATTGTACGATGCCTGTGCCTGTACGTGCTATACCACGAGTACTGCTTACCTGTACCATGTCGTATCGACATGACGGGATGGTGATGGATGGATTGATTACCTGGTGTCGGGATGGGTAAGGTAACGGAAGCCGGCAATCGGATGTCGGGTTGAAGCCGACCTGTGAAGAGGACCGTGTGTGTAGAGAGGGTGTATAGCCGAGAGGAAATGTTCGTTGGTGACCAGGATAAGAGTCGCGTAGTAGAGCCCTTACTATGTGTTTTTCTCCCCCATCGGTACGTGTGGGTGGTGGCAGTCTAGACTTGATGTTCTAGACCTAGCTTGGAACCCAAGATGATTGGGATTGGAGGATCTTGGTTTCCCATCGGTTCCAGAGAGAAACTCGGACTTGAACTACGTGTATCCGTAAGGTGACTGCGTATGGGTAGACGCTAGTTGATGGTTATGGCGCTTGGGTCATGGCAGCGGTGGGGGTTGGGGATGGGCTGGATGGATGCTGTTTGTTTCGAAGGAGGGGAGAGAGGTGTGTGTGTGTGGGTTGTGGGTTTAGAGTTTGGGGTTGCGCATTGTCTGGATCTTGTCCGTTGCAACGTGCTTCGAGAAAATCTCATGCGCGCTGTGCGTTTTGTGACAAGGTAGGCCGAGTCGGATTTCCCTATCGCCGATGGACTGCATGGCGTAACGCCGCGAGTGAGTCGAGCATACTACTCCGTGCGCAGCCAGAAGTATGCAGGGCGGGATCTACACTACGTGCTTCACATACTACGTAGTATGTGCGCTACGTACACAGTGATCCTTCCCTGTCAGGGGTGAGGGGGGCTGACATCTCATCGTTGTGTCGCAAGACGGAACGACGTATATCCAAGCCCCCGGCCTTGAAGTTTGGTTCGTTCGCCTCGTTCCTCGCAATTCGGCGTGGCCGAAGCTGAAGTACACGTGTATCACGGTGTTTGCATCTGCGTGAAGTACAACGCGCGCGCGAGCATGATCCGAAGGATGCGTGGAACTCTTGGGATGACTGAACGTGGGGGAGGGGGCAGAAGAAAGCCCCTCCGCATCGGCAAGTTCCAATGTCTAGCGGGGTTGAGTTCTCGTCCCTGAACCGTTGGGTTCGCAGTCTGGGAAACGCCCGGGCGCCGGGTTGGAGGGTCCGGGAAGGCCGTTGTGGTTTCGGGCGGTGTCCGTGAATGGTGTGTGTGGGATGGGACGAGGTATGGAGGATGGTGGGCTTGCGCAGTTAGGGGAAGGGGGTTACGGGATATGGGACGACGATGCGGAACCTTGACTCGGCGACCATCCCGCCGAGCCGCCGGATGCGGAAGGCGGAATGCACCCCGTGCGGCGCCCAACTAGTCATTCTGTGGCTTTGTGGCGGTGGCGGTCAACCGTTGGTGTCCGTACATGTCCGCTTTGCATGAGAGAAAGAGAGAGTCATTCGGCTACATGCAAACGTCGCACGCAGTATTGCTGTTCGCCAAGTGGGCTTGCTGGTCGGCAACCAAGAGTCATGATTCAAGCTAACTGGGGACGCGTGTTGCCTGCCGTGAAAGAACGAGTTTCTCGGCCTCGAAAAGGCTGCGGAACATGTCACCGTAGCCTAAGATTTGCCCACTGACAGCACTCGGATGCTTCGCCATCGGACCGTGGCGAGTTTGC
This sequence comes from Colletotrichum spinosum, assembly GCA_004366825.1. Classification (NCBI taxonomy): domain Eukaryota; kingdom Fungi; phylum Ascomycota; class Sordariomycetes; order Glomerellales; family Glomerellaceae; genus Colletotrichum; species Colletotrichum spinosum. Next base: position 192,739 of record QAPG01000006.1, on the reverse strand, counting down.
GAATGACTAGTGCGTTCTCATTCAGGGTATATGGATGCTTCCTGATTGATAATGGTACACTTGGATATAGCTATAACTCGTAATAGAGGGGGGTTTTGCCTCTGCCGTGCAGGCTGTGTTCGCCGCAGACGTGCGTCCTTCACCACGCCCCCCCTTACTTTGACACCTCATGAATCTTGCGCATGGCGAAGTCGTACGCTCCACCACCACCACCACCCCCAACTATGCATCGTCGGCACTGCTCTATTTGCGCTTGTCCAATGACGCGCGGATGACATCCCACACCCAGCCGTCCTTGACGCCGTAGCGGTTGTTGCCACTGCCTCGACCTCCTCCTCCGGTGGCGCCGCTGGTCTTGGCGCCGGCCGCGTCGGGGAGGAGGAACTTGCCGACGGGGCGGTAGTGGTGCCATTTCCGCCTGGCCGCGAGGGCCGACACGTCGCGGTCAAAGTTTACGGTGCCGAGGCGGCCGCTCGCGGGGCGGAGGTCCGAGACGGACACGAGGGTCACGCGCGGCCGGCCGGCGAGGCCCATGGTGCCGATTTCGAGCTGCGCCTGCGCAGGGAGGGTGCGTACGTAGCGTTCGAGGACGGCGCGGGACTGGCGCGCGTACAGGGGGAGGCGAAGGTAGATGTACGTCGCGTACGAGGCGGACGTGTAGGCCACGAAGAGGAGGGGCGTGACGCCAAAGGCGACTGCGAGTGGGTGTCAGTCTGATGGGGACGTGAGGTTGGAGAGGGGGATGGACGTGGGGACGGGGACGGGACGGGGACGGACTTTTGGAGGCTATCGTGAGGAGTTCCTCCTCGCCGGAGCGGATCCAGCTGGGCGCGGCGACGAGGCAGAAGAAGGCCGCCGAGAAGACGGTGGTGACCTTGAGAAAGGCCAGGAAGGTGATGCGGCCTGTGCCGGCATGGTAGATGAGCAGCCTCTCCGGGAGCTCCGTGTCTTCTGCGACAGGGTCAGTACGTGTGTGTGTATGTGTACACATGTGTACGTGCATGGAGGGACTGGACTCACGGCCGAGTCGGGCAGATGAGGATCCGGACGTAGGCCGGGGTCCGGCGGGTTTTGTGACGGGTGTTCGGGGGCTGGGGGCGGAGGCAAAGGTCCGTTGTCTAAAGGCCTGCTGCGGCAGAGATTTTCGGAGGAGTTGCGGGCGGAGGAGTGTGCATGGTCGTCGTGGAAGAACGACGTGTGATGCCGTTGGCGGCGGGCATCGTGTGAGGAGGCGTAGCAGCGCCATTGTGACGGGGTGATGAGATGCAGGGTAAGGTGAGGTTGAGGTGAGGTGAGGTTGAAATTGAGATGGAGATTGGATGAGATGAGATGCTAAGCTGCGCTGGGTGAGGTATGAGGTCACTGCACCCTGCCCTCAATTTTTTCTTAACGCGACGCGCATCGATCAACCGTTACAACGCCTGGACCATTAGGTTTTCAAGGCTCACTCAAACCCGCTGAACGAAAACACAAGGGGCATTCATACGTCGGTTCAGTTAATGTTTTTGTAAGATCATCACGTCGCAGTGAAGTCTTTCCCACTGTTACACTTTTCTGTCCAGTTTACAGTCACAATCGACAGGCGATGCGTCACTTCACTTGTCTAGGTAGACCAGAGCTAATAGATAGACGGGTTGCATTGCTCATTGTCGATGGACTCATAGATGCAACCAATTCGTGTCGGAATTTACAACCCACACTTTTACTCCACGATGGCCAGAGTACGCGCGGTCGAGGTCTCATGTTTTGACAATAGGTGCTGTCCGCGAACTAGGAAACTCGCCTCACTTGTCCACCACCCAAGTTTAAGTTGAAAAGTACGAGACTTTAACCGAACTAGCCCGTTATCAACGGACCGCACTTCGCAATAGATCACAATGTATTCTGCTAACGTTAGTTTGCAGGTTGCGATACCCTATTCTAGTCAGACTGACTTAGTTTGTAGGTTGCGATACCCTATCTAGTCAGACTTACATTAATCAACAGTAGCCAAGACATGATGGCGCGTCAAGACCTGCTGCCGTCTCGACAGAGCATTCGGGCCATGGGTAACCACGTCGACGCTCACGTCGCTAGCACAGCCAAGGTGGTCAAGAGCACTGCCATAGGCGATGTTGCCTACCACAGTACATGCATGCACGTCTTTGAGGATTTATAGTGCTCGTCGTCTGCTCATATCTTGCATAGTGACACCGCGTGTGTCGCTCTCGCTCACACGAACCAAAACAATCAGCCTGACCTCTTCGTAGAATGAAGACCTCACTCTTAAGCATCGTTCTCATGTCCGCATCCCATGTCACGGCTGCCGCTACGCCTGTCACTTGCGTCCAGACGGACCCCGAGGGTACATTCGAATGGATGGGACTCACCTCCTTCGACGGAAGATACGATTTGTTTAGAGGTCTCGTCGTGTACGCGCGGCCATCTCCTGGTACGAAAAGCGGGATTCTGACGATGAAGAATCCTGCCTACTACTGCCGCATAATGTGTGTTTGGACAGCACACGCCAAGTATGCTATTGGCTCGACGGGGGCGGATCATGCAAAACGTCGAACCTTGGATTCGCACAAATCAACCGTGTTCTGATGTGCATAGCATGAAGTTTCAAGTTGCCTTATTGCGTCCTAGTGGAGGTTCGAACGGGGGGTATGATGGATGGGTTACTGTATTTCGTGGCGAACAAATGTTGTGGTAGGAGGACATAATACAGAAAGAGAGGCTTGGAGAACGATATTGTTACCCCCGCCTGCCAGTAGAAAGTCAATTCATGATGTACAGTCCAAATAACAGATTCAGAGTGCAATACATTGACCGCCATGTCCAGCTAACTCTATATGGATCACACTCTGGGTCGGAGAGCTTGGTGAACTGTCGGCCCTACGCTTTCAGTTGAGCTCTCTGGTCGGACGACCCTAATGCCCAGCTGTTTGTACATGAGCTGAATTAAGCACAACAATTCGGCGTTGGAATGGAGATAGCGCGTGGAAACTGACGATGTCTCTGGGGGATTAGGGCTGTTCTGCTATCAAGATTAAGCAAACCGGACGATCAGGCCGACGAGGTCAGAAACAACGCCATAGGCCGCGTCTGCTTTCTCCTGCATAACTAGTCCCGCGGCGCTGAACTAGATGAAACGATTGAGAGGAACGCAGAGAGACGCCGGAGACCAGAGCTCGAGAGTTTGCTGTTTTTGAAACTGTGGTCCTCGATGGTTGCAAGTGAACAGCACAGTCAACAGCCCCCCGAGACGTACTCCGATCACAGACGTACTCCAATCACAGCCGGTGCCCTCGCGTCATCGCCGCCCGGCCTTCAAGTCAGACGACGTTCTTCTGCAACCACTCCTTCCACTGGTCGAGGGTCCAGCTCGAACTGATTTCGTTGTTGGGGTACCCGTCGAACAGCACCGTGGGGCTCACGTGCACGCCCGTGAGGCGGGCGAGCTTGATGAGCACCTTGAAGTCGTTGGTCACGCCGTTGCCGGTGTTGAGCGCGCCGTCCTCGCCCGGTTTGTCCGAAATGTGCAGCAGCTCGTAGACCTTTGTCTCGTTGACGCCGACAGAGGCCGCGAGCTTGGCGAGGCGTTTGTACGTCTCGTTGCGCGGCTCGTGGACGACGTTGACGTCGAAGTAGTCCTTTTGCGCCTTGAAGAGCGCGTCGCTGTAGGCCCAGAACTTTCCGGGGGCGACCTTGACGACGGCGACGGCCGACTCGTGCACGAGGGTGCTGGAGGGGTGCCAGGGTTGGACCTGCTGGCGGAAGACGACCTCGAGGTTGGCGGCCCAGGAGGCGTTGGCGCGGATGGCGGGCACGACTTGGTTGTAAAAGGTGTTGAACTGCTTGGCGGAGTAAGGACACACGTAGTCGAGGTAGAGCTCGATGGTGTGAGGTTGCGCGGGGACGCCGTCTGTGATGGGCTTGGGGGTGGCCCCGAAGGTGAGCTTGTGGGCGGCGAACTTGGGCGGGACGGCCATTTTGGGTATTGTTTGGCGGAATGAAGATGGGCGAGATGTGTGAAGTAGACGATGGAATGTAGTTATCTGGAGCTTTGACGCAAGAGAAGGCGGTGAGACGAGATGGAGAGCAGTGGCAGGGCGCCAACTCTTGTTTAATAAGGTCTGCGCGAGGAGCTTCATGTAGCTTCTACACGTGGTTGAGCTGCAGCTTCACCGGACTTCACTGGAGGTGATGACGAAGGAGGTCCAATGGCAGCTGGCGGGGGCGGGGTAGATTTCAATCGACATACGGATACCGACAGGGAAGTGAGCTCCTCGTACCTCTACTTTTGTTGTGTAAATGGCAATACCTCAACTCAAGTGAGACCTTCACCTGCCAATTATGATGCAACCGATCACGAGATTTCGCTGACTGAGCAGCACATGAAGGTTCACTTCACTACTCTGCCATCACTACTCTGCCATCACTACTCTGCCATCACGCAATTCGCCAGGCCAGGTGCGCTATCAAGGCTGTGGAGGAGCTTTGTGACATGTTGCGCGGCAATTTGGAATTGACCGTGCTGCATGGAATTCAACCTCCGAGTCGGGATATTCAGCTGACCGTGTCTTGTCTGTACCTACTTACAACACCGAACACTTCTGTAAGGCCACTGAAGCTGCCGAGGTCCGGGTCTGCCGGATCGTCAATGGCGCAGTCCGTATGTACCGGGCCCACAGCAGTTGTCCCTGACTGACATGGTGTTGTGTAGAGGCAGCAGCAGCAGCTGGAGCTCATCTTTCCATTCTCACTTTCTACCATCATGTCATCATTCATCATGGAGCACACCTCATAACACCCAACCATGCAACAAACTCGCTCGATTCTCCATCTATCCAAACTTCACGACACCGTGTTCTTAGCCACGATTCCCCGCGCGAACTCGCCAAAGTTGATGCGCTGCTCGCGATCCACCTCCTCGCCGAGGTTCGGCTGCGTGAAGACGGCGAGCGTATTGCGCGCAGCCCGCCCATCGCTGACCGACGCCTTAACACCCCTCACAAAGTGCGGCACCGCCTTGAACTTGCCGCCCGTGATGCGCTCCAGCGTCTCGCCCGTCTGGAACGCGATGCAGTCGCGGGGAATCTTGACCTGCACCGTCTCGCCCGTGCGAGAGTGGATGTATAGACCGGCCTCTACGTCCGGCGACGCAGCCAGCTCCGCCAACGGCGGCAGGCTTGCCGACTTGTTGTTGGTGATCCCCGGTACTGCGGTGGATGTCTCCTTTTCGTCGACGAACATGGCCGACGTAAGACCAGTCAGGCATCCGTGATCTGGGAGTCCGTGTTAGTCATCTCGGATTTTCACACGCCCAAATCCACATGGACGGCGTACCCAAATGTGTGGCACACCACGAGTCGTCCGTGGCCCCAATTTTGTCGAGATCCGCCTGCGTCTGCGGGTAGTAGTGCAGCAGGCGCGCCTTGGTCGTGCTGGAGTTGCTCACGACGTGCTCGAGGTAGCCCTTGGGGTAGCCGTCGATCTCGGCCTCGGCGAACCTGTCGCAGGCGCGTGCGACGAGGACCGCCGTGTCGATGATGACCCGGCATAGGCTCTCGACGCTTGGTTTGAAACCGGGCAGGACGTCCTGCGCCGGCCACAAGTTGGGCGAGAGGTACTCGGGGAAGTTGTCCTCGTTGAACTCGGCCGTCGGCTTGGCGCAGTCGAGCGTCGCGTCAACGTAGAAGGCGCAGTTGGCGTAGTACGAACCCTTGAACGTGTCGACCTGGCCGTTCTTGAGCGTCTCCTTGCCGAGTGACCACCCCGTCAGGTACTTTGCCTTGACATTCTCAAGCTTGGCTATTGTTCACACGTGTAAGTGACGACGTGGGCCACGAGGAAATGGAGAACTTACCGAGTTCCTCTTCTGGTAAGTTGCCCAAGTAAGAGGCGTAGGACAATGTTTGATGTCTCAAGTGGGCAAACTCAGGCGGGACGTCCTTGACGACGAGGATGCCCAGGGAGTCAGGTCCAAATGCCTCTTTCAACGTCTCAAAGGGAATGTTGCCTATCCAATCGTCACATGTAAGCGGCAGCTTTCGTACATGGTCACGCACCACTCACCCTGCTTGAGGTCGTTCAACGACACTGTGACCGGGTTGGCAATAGGGGACATTGCGACCGAATGAAACAGAACTCTGCATATAAAAACAATGAATGAATCGCACGACAAAGTAATTAGATTGAATGCGCATCTATAGTAGGTAGGCACAGATAGCAATACCTGGGGCGAGGTGGGGGAGGAGCAGCTGGAGCTCTTACGTAATCACATTTCCTCCGACAAATCGCCTCCCCAAGCGTCCTATCGCCAGTTTATATCTTGTCAAGCCAACCAACTCCATCACCGGACTCCGCCGGACACCGTCTACATCCGCGATAATCAACACCATCATCACCTTCCTCATTCGAATTCGAGCTCGAGCGACGATCACGACCACGCACAATGGTCAAACCCCTTAGCTTCAAGGGCGACAAGAAGCCCAAGAAGAGAAAGCGCACCGACGCCGAGGCGCAGGACCGTGACGCCCCCGCCGGCCAGGTCGCCCGCACCGCCGCCGCGCCGGCCGAAGAAGACGAGGCCGAAAACGACGACAGCTGGGTATCCGCCGACGCGGTGACGGATGTCGTGGGGCCCGTCATGTTCGTGCTGCCGGCGGAGCCGCCCGCCGCGCTGGCCTGCGACGCCAACGGAAAGGTGTTCACGCTGGGTATCGAGAACATTGTCGAGGCCAACGCGGCAACGGCGGAACCGCACGATGTCAGGCAGGTCTGGGTTGCGAATCGGATAGCGGGGACGGAGCAGTTCCGGTTCAAGGGGCATCACGGGAAGTGAGTGCCGCTTGCCGCTCCCGTTCGTACCGGAATTGGAAGTTGACAATGGAGCAGATACCTCGGATGCGACAAGAACGGCACGCTTTCTGCCACGTCGGCGGCCGTGTCCCCGCTCGAGTCGTTCAACGTCATTGCGACGGCCGACACGCCCGGCACCTTTCAGCTTCAGACGCTGCGCGACACGTTCCTGAGCGTCAAGCCGCCCAAGCCCAACGTCACGACGTCGGACGTGCGCGGCGACGAGGAGAACATCACCTTCAACACGACGTGGCGCATCAGGATGCAAGCGAGGTTCAAACCGCGGCTCAAGGCGAGCAAGGAGGAGAAGGCGAGGGAGAAGATCAGTCGCAAGGAGCTCGAGGAGGCCGTTGGGCGGCGGCTGGACGACGACGAGGTCAAGACGCTGAAGAGGGCGAGGAGGGAAGGCGATTACCACGAGAAGCTGTTGATGGTCAAGGTGAAGGGCAAGCACGACAAGTATGGCTAAGACGTAGGGCCTAGGTTAGGCATTTTGGTGGAAGAGAGGATTATGATACCCAAAAGCAAAAAGTAAGCTTCAAGCACACAAGACTGATTCGGAATTTCTTTGGTATCTATGATGGTGCTTCTTCAAGTTGGTCTCCATGCCTTTATGTTGCCGTCCTCTCCGGCTGTGAATACCACCTGCTCGTCGTCGTAAAAGCAGAAAGACCGCACGATTTCCTCACCGTGGCCTCCGGGCAGACCAACGCTGTTTGCCCTGTCGAAACCCCAGCTGCCCTCGCTCGTCCGCGACAGATGCACCAGTTCGAAAACTTGGCGGCTGTGGTGATGTACTGTCAGCTTCTGCCCAAGTGAAAGAAAACAGAAAAAAGAGGGAGGGGGGGAATGCAAGAATGGTGGAGCTTACTCTTGCGACCCCGCCCCGACAATGGCACCGCTGCCGTCGAGCTTCGTCGTGACGTTGGCGACGTACTGGCAGCCGAGCGTCTCTCGCGCGTCGCCGAAATCGACGAGCGCGGCGCCGGTGCCGCACTCCTCGGCGACGCTGTAGACGGCAAACTTTTCGTCGTGCGTGAGGACGTAGACCTCGGTGTTGCTGATGAAGGAGGCGTGGTGGACGGAACCGTGGTTGAGGGCCTGCACGACGACGTCGTCCTCGTCCGAGATGCGCGTGTCGTAGACGTTGACGAGCCCGTCGGTCGACCCGGACAGGAGGACGTGCGGCTCCGAGGGGTGGAAGCGGAGTTCCGTCACGTCGTCGCTGTGGACCTCGTTGTACTGTAGTTGTTGCGCCGGGCCGGCTCTGACGTCCCTGGGGATATGTGTGTCAGAAAAGGAGCACATCATGGGGCAAGAGAGCGTGGTGGTGGTGGTGGTGAGTGTACCATAGCAGTACAGAAGCAGTGTGGTTTTGCAGCTCTGTTCCGACTGCTATCGTGTTGCTCCGAGAGTCACAGGCCAGCGAGAGGATGGGGGCGTCGCTTGCTGCGGTGCGTGTTAGTGATGACATGTCTTTCTGAATGATCCAGGTACTTTTTCTTGACCTGCCTGAGAAGTGCGCAACTTGTGGCTTGGAGGACTCTCTCAGATCCCACACCGAAACCTGTCCGTTCTCGCCCGCCGTGCACACGATGGAGTCGTCCGCGTTGAACGTCTTGAGCGCGGTGAGGTTGCCATGATTGGTGGCGAACGACTTCACAGGCCCGTTTCCTAACCGCGCGGGGCTGAACAGCGAGACCTTTTGGTCCGATGAGATGGCGGCAAGGCCCGAGCTAAGACGGTGGAGGTCTAACACGTAGACGTCCTTGCCAAAGTGATAACCATCTGTGCCTGTGAGGTTGTACATTTTCTGAGGACCCTGGAGAATCATGAGCATGGGCCCTGGAGAAACCGAACCAGTATATACTCGCTCACCCAAGAACGCAGGATGAGAGCGTAAGCGACCTGTATGTTTTGTATTGACTCAAATGTACTCCAGTATCGACATAAGACTACGAGATAAGTTTCAGAAATCATCACTTGCAGAGCAATCTCTTGAGGGTTTCCACCTACAATCTATTGGCGAAGAATTGCCTGAAACCGCTTGGTGCAAGTACCCGACTTATGCATTGTCGATGCACAAGTACCAGATACAGCGATATTGCCCTTCTTCAACGTTATGTCCAATCACGTCACAGTCAGCAAACGCCCCCTGTCACAGCTCGCATTCATCTACGTGGACCTAAGCCAGGCCAGCTGTTCGAACGGCGCAGCTACCTGCACTTCTTCCACCCGAACTAGCATCATTGGCATAGCCAGGACAAAACTGTGGAATAACATGTCGCGGGCCTTTGCACACGACTTTTGCACATAAATTCTCAAAATGAGACTCTCTTTCTGGCTACCCCGTGAGTTGTGAGCACTTGACACCAGGTACCTATTGAAGCTGATTAGTGGCATCTTCATATAGTGCTGCTGCAGGTGTCTGCAATTAGCGGCGCGGAGCAAAAGGTGGTGAAGCTGCAAGACGAAGAAGCATCCAGCACCCACGCCAGGATCCAGACGGAGGTGGCTACAGAACAGCATGCACCACTTCCAAGGCAACCCGGTGCGGACAATCCCAAGGTGGGGTGCTTGTTGACAGCTACTGACGATCGAACAGGGGCGGAGTTGGTCGACTTGGCCGTCGAGCAGCTCGCCAGGCTCCCATCACGAAACTATCCCCGACGCGAACGAAGATACACGCTCGTCTCGTCAGCTCTCCGATATGCCCTCAAACTGGTACCCAGCCTCAAGGCCGCATCGGCCCCCGGAAGCACGCAAGCGCCAGAGGCCAAGGTGAGCGGTCCGTTGCTGGACGCTGTTCGGCTGTTGGAGCAGTCCGCCCTCCAGAACAACTCCGATGCGCTCTACCTCCTCGCCGACATGAACTTCTATGGCAATTGGTCCTACCCGAGAGACTTGAAGGTCGCCTTCGACCACTACCATTCCCTCGCGACGCTGCACGGAAACCGTACGGCGCAGTACATGCTCGGCCTCTACTACGCGACCGGCATCGGCCACGTTGTTGCCCCCGACCAGGCGAAGGCGCTGCTCTACTACAGTTTTGCGGCCATCCAGGGAGACACCCGCGCGGAGATGGCAGTTGGCTACCGGCACCACGGAGGCATCGCGACGCCCAAGGACTGCGAGGTCGCCAGCAAGTACTACAAGAGGGTGGCCGACAAGGCGATGGAGTGGTACCGGTCCGGGCCTCCGGGAGGCATGGCGTGGGTGGTCGAGTCGTACCGCATTGCTGATGAGCTCGGCGGTGTCTACGGTGAAGGCGCCAGCGCTTCGAGCGCCGGTATGAACGCCATGAAAGCAAGCCCCAACTCGGACGCCAACGCCGCCATCGACGATGTCATTGAGTACCTCGACCTCATGTCTCAGAAGGGGGATGCCAAGGCTTCGTATAACTTGGGACGCATTTACTACGACGGTCAGAGGGGGCTGGATAGGGATCTGGACCTGGCCCGGAAGTACTTCTTCACGGTGGCCAAGCGTTACTGGAAGAAGGACGGCCGTCTCCTGGACAACCACAAGCAGGGCATCGAGAAGACGGCAAGTAAGGCTGCCGGTTTTATTGGTCGGATGTACCTCAGGGGAGACGGGATCGACCAGAGCTTTGATCAAGCAAAACGGTGGTTTGAGCGTGGCATTTCTCACGGAGACGCCCAGTCGCAGTATGGCCTCGGGCTCATGATGCTACACGGCTACGGCACCCCGAAGAACATTGCCATGGCTACAGACCTCTTCAAGGCAGCGGCGGAGCAGGATTACGCACCTGCTCAGATCGAACTTGGTGTTTTGTACCTCGACCAGGGTGGAGCCGAAGACGTTCGTATTGCGAACAACTACTTCGAACTAGCGGCGAGATACGGACAGATTGAGGCCCACTACTATCTCGCCGAGATGATCTACCACGGCGTGGGTCGCGACAAGACCTGCTCCATGGCCCTGGGCTATTACAAGAACGTTGCCGAAAAGGCCGAGCCCCTTGTCTCTTCCTGGGCCGAGGCCAACCAGGCATACTATTACGGCGACCACGAGCTTGCCTTCTTGGAATACGTAATGGCGGCAGAACAGGGCTACGAGAGAGCGCAGAACAACGTGGCCTTCATCCTCGACCCCCTCAAGTCGAGCACCCCGTTGCCCGATTGGCTGGCGCTGCCTCAGTGGCTCGGGGCAGCCATCTCGAGCTCCAGCCTGCTCAAGAACCCACGGCTGGCACTCATGTACTGGACTCGGTCGTCCAGGCAGTCCAACGTGGACTCGCAGGTCAAGATGGGCGACTACTACTTCTTCGGCATCGGCTCCGAGCCGGAGGTCAACAAGGCCGTCCAGTGCTACACCGGCGCCTCGGACTACTCTCAGAGCGCGCAAGCTCTCTGGAACTTGGGATGGATGCACGAGAACGGTATCGGTCTGACGCAAGACTTCCACCTCGCGAAGCGGTATTACGACCAGGCCCTGGAGGTCAACGAAGAGGCCTATCTCCCGGTCACCCTCAGTTTGTTCAAGCTGCGCATAAGAAGCGCATGGAACACTTTGACCCACGGCCCCGTTCACTCTATTCAAGACGATCCCAGTAAGTTTCCTCGTCTGGTCTCGCCATCGTCCTCGTCTAACCAGCGACAGAACCCAAAAAGGATTGGTCCGTTGCTGAATGGATAGCCAACTTCCTACAAGACGACCAGCTCTACTACGACGATCCGTACTACGAGGACATTTTCGATGACACCATCGGCGGCGGTCCCGAGGGCGGGGTTTTGGAGGAGGACGGCATTGGCGAGAGCCTCATCATTGTTTTCCTCGCCCTCTCCCTCGTCATGCTGCTGTACTACCGCCAGCAACGGCAGCAGCAGCACCGACGGGATGAGGAGGCAAGGACACTGCAGCAGCAGCAGCAGCAGGGCCAGCCGGCACGACCGCCGCCGCCGCCGCCGCCGCCGGGGCAACAACAGCAAGACCAGGGCTTCTTTCCGAGACCAGGAGAGCCCGAGTTCAATCAGTGGGTCGCCGGGGGGATCGGACATTAGGTAGTTGACGTTGTTTGATCATTTGGCTCGTTGGCGGTGTTGTTGGCGTGAGCTAAGCCGTGCCGAGTCGGCAGTTGCAGTCATCGTGTACTCGGAACGATGTTCTCGGGGACGAAGATGTGTCTTCTTGAAGCTCGGGTTGAAATTAGCGGTTACGGAATCCGGGACGCGAGGCTTGGCTCTTGTCATGTTAAAACATCCGTCACCTTGGTGAAGACTGCGAAATAAGTGCATATTCAGCGCCGGCGTTAGGGGGTCCATGCAGGTAGACACAAGACCGACTTTCTCACTTAGTCCGTGTATCAATTCACGATTACTGTCATCTCGACCACCAATGTAGCACAGTGAAAATTCATGGCAGAAGAAAGAGCGTTGTGACAGTATGCTTGGCTCACGCAATTCACTTCGCTCGACGATGACGTACAGAGAGCGAACTTATTCATGTTCGGAGCGACTTGTAACTGCCTTACTCGCGCATCAAGGCGAGGCGCTCCACCGACGGAATGCCCAGCCCGACCCGCTCCTCCTCCATCAAATTGTCGAAATAAATCAAAAGTAAGAGAAGAACTGCCATTGAAGAAGATCGGTGCGTATCGGCTTGCTGTTCTAGTGGTATCATCTTTCTGTGTAACGACACGCATCGAGGGAAAACAAAAATCGAGAAAGAGGAAGAAATAGCGGAAGCACCAACAGAGAGAGATAGGTATTAGCAACGTATTACTGAAAGAGCCTAGATCCGGCCAGGGTCTCGGTAGTCGAAAAGACATCTCGAGAGAATTAAGAGACCGGGATTGGAAGATGCGCTTCTTCGTCAAGTGCGATGCTGGGATCGTTGAAAGGCAATGAACTTGAAACGAGATCGGGTGACCTGCTTCGGTCGGTGTGCTTGCTCAATCTAACGGCGGATGGGAGGGGGTGTGCGGGCCCCCGGAGGAGCAGTCGAATTCTCCATGTTGCCGGTCAATTCGGCTACGCGAGCCTTGATACGGGCAACGCGCGATTCGATTGCTAAGGTTTCGTTAGTCGCTGTTTCGGGTTCAGGTATCATCGTACTCACTTTCTTCCCCGCTCGTGTCGTCGTCGCCGTCGGTGGTCTTGCTATAACCTCCGCGGCTCTGCTCCTCACTCTGGCGCTGGGCCGCGCGGTCGGCAGCGTTCTTACGGATCTGGGCCCATCGGTCGTGAGCTGGCGGGCTCCGAGAGAGGTCATCCGGCGATTCGGGCGACGACGGCTTCGCGGGCGGCTCGGGCGTCTTATGTCTCGCGATGGGGGGCGGTACCGCGTCGTCATCGTCGGACTCGTCGGGCGCGAACGCGGGCTGGTCCTCCAGGGGACCTTGATCAAAGCGAGAGAACTCGTGATGGGCCTCGTGGGCATCCTCGGTATCGATGCGAGAGAGGGATTCATCAACCGACGGCTCGTACTGCGGCTCGTGAGCTTGTTTATCCTTCTGGACTGGCAGAGGCGTCTCCAATGGCGTGATGTAAGCCTCCGCGGGCGTTGGAGTGGGGAGGTTGGAATCAGTGGCAGTGGCAGTGGCAGTGGCAGTGGGTTGGGGAGCGGGAGACGGAGCGGGCTTTGGCGGCTCGGGTGTTGCTGTATCGCGCTGAAGCATACCGTTCACATCTGCAGCGGCGTTCTCAGGCAGTTTCGAGTTCCGGTTCTTATTGCGGCCGAACAGCTTACGAAGGCCGCCTCCACCGGTCTTCTCCTTGTGCAGTTTCTTGGCCTTCTTGTCCTTTGGGCTGGTGTCCGGCTCCGGCGAGAACATGTTTTCGCGACCGTGGTCGTACGAGTCCTTCGGGGGCGGTATCGGCGAGCTGCGGCCGCCTTCGTCGAATCGGTCAGGCAAGGGAAGCTCGTCGTTCTGCTGAGGAGGCTGCGGGGATGGCGATCTGGGGAAGCCTGACGAGCTCTGGGTCATCGGCGAGGGTTGCGGCAGCAGAGATGGCGATTTGGCCGGGACCTCGGGTCGAAGTTCGTCATCCCCGTTGAAGCGTCCGTTGGTGTAGTGGTCGTGGCTTCCATTACGTTGTATAGTAGATACCCCGAGCCCACGCCCAGTAGTGTTGTTGGCCAGGTAAGCATCCCGAATGGCCTCCTTGTCGTATTTATTCGCCCATTTCATGGCGGGAGACGCCTGTTTCAGGATATCGGACTGGAGTGTCAGAACGCTAGTCGTCTTCTCCATTGCCGACATGTCGTTGCGGCCGCGGCGAGCCAATAGAAGCTGCTGCTGCTTCTCCTGATGTTGGCGGGCCTGCAATTGTGCGGCAGCGGCCTGGATGCGTGCCTGCTGATCCGGACCAATGCTAGATTTGCTGACGTTCGGGTCATCTTTTTTATTCCCCTTCTCCAACGAGTGCTTCCCAGTCGACTTGCGGCGGTTAACGCCCTTGTTTCGTCGCGTCCAGCTGAAGAAACCCTTCTTTTCGGCGATGTAAGCACCTTCCTGAGGCTCTGGAGCAGCTCCAGCTACCATCTCTTCCATGACGAGCCACCTGCCGGTCTTGATGGCCGTCTCGACGACGGCGCAACGACCGAACGCGGATTTCCTCTCGGGCGTCTCCTCGGGGGCCAGACTGCTCATCCACACCCACCAGAAGGCCTCGTCCAAGTCGAAACGATTAATGCTCGCCAGTTCACCCGGCTCCAGGCGGTCGGATTCCAGTCGCGGGTTGTGCGACTGGGAGCTTTTCTGTCGCACCGTTCCGTCGATCGGGGGCAGAACCTTGTCAGGAGGCAGCAGCATGTTGGGGCTGTTCGGGTTGTCGTCCACGAAGCCGGAAGACAGGAAATCGGCCCACGAGGGCGTCGTCGGCCGCCCCAGGCCCGCATTCCCTGCAGCTGGAGTGGTTCTGAGGCCCTGTGGCTTGCGAGTGGCCGCGGCAGCTTCGTCGTCATCGTCGTCATCCTCCAGGGCCCTGGAAAAGCCAATGTCTTCGAAGCGAGACCACGAAGCGTCCCGCAGGCTGGTGGAGTGCTTGGAGCTCGAGACCTGCGACTGGTTGGCGGATGAGATGGCCTTCAACACGCGGCGACACTCTTCGGTCAATGCCTTGACCGGATCCTCGTACTCGGAGAACTCTCGCAAAGCCCGGTCCTCGTCGCGGTACTGGAAGTGATTCGCCCGTCTCAAAAGAGCGAAAGGTGTTGGCGACACTGCGTTGACGATCATGACGACCTTGTAAGTGGAAGACTGCATCAGAGAAGGCTTCTGAGGGGGATACTCGGTCTCCTGCAGGAGCTTCTGCAGCGACATGGGTAGCATGGAGATGCTGCCCTGGCTGGGTTTCTGGGGCGCGAGAGATCGGAGGTAAGCAAAAAACAAGTGACTCGTCGCATCCGCAGCACTACGACGGTTAGCTTCATCGACTGTTTGGGTCGTTTCACTCACGTCGCCCAAGCCTTGTAACCGCCCTCGAAGCCGCTACCCGTGTCCTTGTGTTCAAACGCCCACCATGCAGCCATCCGAGAGAGCTTGCGTCCGCCCAGACCGTTCATCTTGCCG
This sequence comes from Colletotrichum spinosum, assembly GCA_004366825.1. NCBI lineage: Eukaryota > Fungi > Ascomycota > Sordariomycetes > Glomerellales > Glomerellaceae > Colletotrichum > Colletotrichum spinosum. The sequence goes on along the minus strand of QAPG01000006.1, from coordinate 177,357 downwards.
TGAGCGGCGATTGCGGAGAGCAGGTCGAAGAAGTCGAAAATGATGCATGACCGGGCTCCGTTGTCGACACTCAGAGGAATGAAGGTTTTGAATGAGTCCCTCGCCATGTTCGAGTCTAAGGCGTATGAGCACGTCGTGAATCCCAATGTGAATTGCCGATTCGCTTAACCCACCTTGCTCGCCGACCTTGAACAGCTCGTACGCATCCCAGCCCACGACACCACCTTGAAGTCGGCTCCAACACCACTTGACCACGCCTGCAATGACCTGCAGGATGTCAGCGTCAACACACGGCGAACAGACCAGCGGAAACACAAACCATAGGCTCGGTCATTCGCAGCTCCTGTGACAGGAATTCGCCACGCAGAGGCTGGTTGCCATCGAAAAAGTGGCGGATAAAGGTACGGACAGCACTAGGGTCCGACGTAGGACGAAAAGGCAGCATGAGAAAAGGGTGATCCAGACCTAGTCGCGAGTCAAGATTAGCGGCCGTGGTGCGATATTTGGTGTTGCTTCACGGCACTGCAGGAGCTGCCGGAGTTGTTGTAATCATACCTCGCGACTTAAGCTCCTCGGTGCATCGTTTGATCAGATCTTGAACCTCCTCGGGCTCGATCGTCTTCCTTGTCCACGCATCGTCCCATCGTGGCTTCGCAGGAAGCTGATCAGCCCCGTCAAAGTTGGCGCCCTTCTTCTTCTTCGCGGCGCCGTCCTTGTTCTTCAAGCGGGAAAAGAGACTGGGCATATTGGCGGTGAAGAAATCGCCTTGGAAGGGGCGATTGGTGTTAAAGGCGGGGGAAGGCGCAAGTCATTCGAGAGGCAAACGGCCGTCGTGAATGCCTCGACGAGGGGCAAATGGCAGGTCGTCGGGCACGTCTGAGACAGACAGACGTCGGTTCGTTTCGTCTCGGAGATTGGAATTGGCGAGAGTCGCGTCGAGGGTATCGCCAATGAAGGACTAAGCTGAAGTGCGTGTTTGTCGAATGTCAATAATACGTCGTGGGCGTCGGTGCTGGAACGGCTCCCCACGCGAACATTCCACTAGGAAATTGCGGAGAAGACAGAACTGCAATGTAGGCGGCGAGGGGTATCGACGACAAGGAAGCGATGGCAGATGGAAAACGAGGGTAAGTCTCCAGCGAGGGAAACAAGGTGGAAAGACGAGAGAAGGTGTGATGATGGTTGGGCTGTCGTGGACGACAAAAGGCAGAGGTGAACGGAAAACCAGCAGTTACACACTACCTTAATCTGGCACGCCTTCGTTGTCCTTTGCTTCCACGTTGGCTGTGCGGTCTTCTGTGCTTTGCGTTCAGGGGCGAGCGAACAAGCGGCGGGCTATTAATTGGAGAAGAGGGAAATGGTAATATTTGGGGGTGTCCCCTGTAGTCTTGGCCGCTACTGGCTAACGGTGCTTGTCTGCTTTGATTTTTTTTTTCCTTCTCTGCTTCCTTATTCCCCCCTTCTGTTTTTGATCTACATCCCCTGTCGCTGTCTCCCCGACGTTGGTAAGTACCATTTGTGCGACGATCACCGCAGGCGGGTACCTGAAGACAAGAGCAAAGCTTTGGCCCAAACAGGAATAGCGCCAAAGAAGCGCGTTAGGGGTGTCGTGCAGTTGGAGGGAGTAAGGCGGTACCAAAGAAGCGCGTTAGGGGTGTCGTGCAGTTGGAGGGAGTAAGGCGGTAAGGGTAAGGTACGGAGTGCTCAAGGTACCTCTAATAGTACACAGGCCCACGTACCCTTGATTAGGTGTCTACCTTTCTATATAAGGTATCACCTCGTTGAGGTAGGTAAGGTAGTCCGCGGTAGTCCTCGGCTTGCAGGGCAATGTTGCTTGGGAGGCTTTTGGCGGCGTCTGATAGGCTGTTTGACTTGTCGAGCGTGGACGAGATTTCGGGTAATGCTAGTGGCACCTGAGCTTCAGGCACGACAGCACACAGAGGTGGGATGGGACGTGTGAGAGGGGCAGACAGGCCCTGAAATGAAATTAAATCGCTGCAAAGAGGACCCCGGCAGTGCCACAGGCCACAGGCCACAGACCTCACCTCTGGGCAGCCAACGCCTGGTCTGTCTTGCTCAACCCGACTCGAGTTCGACTTGTAGCTACTGTACGCAGTAGGTACCAGCAAGTGGGTAAGATATCAGATACGGAGCAATGACAGAAGCCTACGCAAGTACGTGCTACAAGTACTTTCTTGGATTGCCCAGATGATGGAGCGCAATGTGTCGGCGGTGAGGGCAAGAGGCTCAAGGTCGAGGCTAAGATCTCAGGCGACGATGCTACTTGTAGGTTGCCGACGGTGGATTGCACTAGCCTGGGCAGTTCACGATGGTGGTGATGACGGTGACGACGAGGCAGAAGAGGGCGTCCCGAGGTGAACCAGAAAGAGAGTCGAGACAGGCATGAGTAGAGACGACGCACAAGATGCAGCTGCAACTTCCATGCCTGCATTCACACACGGTCATGCAGATGGGAGTGTGCAACAATGCGCCAGCCCGGGGAAACCTCAGACGAGGAAGACTCAAACTCACGGCCGACGCAGCAAGCGACGCAGTGAGCGACGCAGTGGGGCGTCACGATCCTGACAGTTGCACCGAAGACAGTTGCACCGAAGACAGTTGCACCGAACCAGTCCCTACGACTTCATATTTGACGAGACCGCATGCCATCACAGGTACCGTACTATGTAGACAGATAGAGGTCCACTCCGCATACGGACATCTACAGAGTATCCGTATGCCCAAGTAGTACCTACCTTGGCTGATATCGAGTCAAGTACCCAGGTCAAGGCGAAATTGGGGGCCGGCTACGACAATTACAGTACCCGTACGGCACATCCCACTGATCTCATTCGGTCTCCTGGGTCTCCCGTCGACTGCGTCGTCTTGCTGCTGCGTTTGTGTACAATTGAGGTGCATTACTGTTAAGAGGTCGTGAGGAGCCAACGGCGACCATGCCTGGACTGAAATCAAACACCATGGATGTCTTGAGACACATTGTCTCTGTTGCTTGTTGCTTGGTATGGCCAAGCGTGGGCACCCCATCCGCCAACCGCACCTTAATTGAGCCCCGGCTTCGTATCCGTTGCGTTAGCTCCGCCGGCATGTGCATTCTGCTTCTGCTATACAAGTACTGCACAGTACAACGCGATGCCGTGTATATGCAGCCATCTCTGGCTCGGCTTGTGTTTGCAGATAGATGTGTTTCTGCTGGAAATGAAGTCGGCGTTGTTTTCAAAGTCACACGGCCAAATTAATATGAGCGCGATGATACCTCACTCTTGAGAGATAGGACACCTTTCTGATCCGGGCCCTTCTGGCCCTTCTGGCCCTTCTGACTCTTTTTGTATATCCGTACTTACTGATCGTAACTGTCAGAAGGCGCATTGTTGCCGGAGAGGTGTATTACCTGCAGGTAAGGTGCCTCATGGGGTTCTATCCGTACCTCACCTGGCCCAAGTTCTTCCCCCTCCACTACGGTGTACGAAGGTACAAGCAAGCAGCAAGTGGGGTGAACCCTGTAACGTGTTGGAGCTTCTTCCAAATTCCAACCACCGCTTCTCTGCCTTCTGTTCGCACTGCCTACGGATACGTATACATAGTACGCTCTACGATTACTGTACTTTTGCTAGACGACCAGGCAAGTCCGCCCTCTAGTTATCTTCTTGTGGGCAGCTCCAAGGAAACATGTCCTTTCCTGCATCAGATCGCTGCCGTCGCCATACGACATCAACATCATCTCGCAGCTGCCTGTGCGTAATCTGCGGCTCGTGTTGGAGATTGACGAGCCGAAGCCGCACAGCTCTCCCAGTGCCACTCGGCACTTCTACTGGACCAACCCTACTCACGAAATCAACATTGAGCACTTCATTACCGACTCGACAGCCCACGTCGCACCGACGTCGACCTCATCTTGTCAGAATCGAGTCCGAGTCGCTCTCCAGGTGTTACGCCCATCTTTGCGGCACTCTCGTGCCACTCTTTCCGACTTCGTGTCTCGTAGCATCCCCGGCCGTTATAGCTACAAGGCATGGACATGATGGCTTACCATAGTACTGTGCTGTGTAGGCGGCGAGACGCGTCTCGAAATGTGAGCCTGTCTTTTGGTTACGTCCGGCGCCCGCCCGTCCGCACCGCCCCACTTCCGGCTGTACACGACGCGGTACAACGCAAAGTCATCATTCCTACTCCGTACAATGTAGGAATTGGATTGACGCAGAAGACAAAAAAGCAATGCCTGACTGAGGCGTCATCCGAGAAAGAAACCATCGCCGCCGCACCGCTAGGGACAATAACCTGCAACGCCAAGTACCATCCGGATACGACGCCACACGGTCGTCCGAGAAGAGACCATTTGCAATGTCCAATCTGCCTCCGACACCCACTCTATCCCAGCCCAACGCCTTCCCGACCTGCTAGGATTTGCCAATGGCATGCCGAGCATACCCCTGGGCTGAAAAGACTCGCTTCGGCGCGCATGAGCTGGCCGTTGCCAGCACATCCTCGTCGTCACCCCATTCACACCAACCATTCAGAGCCGGGTCCTTCGACATCCACTGCGCCGACAATCCCGTCCTGACAAGTCATTGGTCCGCCCTGGGCGTTGATCCGCGTGTGTTGGCGACCAACCCGGAAGGGCGCTGTCCACCTAATCGCGGACTACAACCTCCTGTCAACAACGTTGCGGTCAGTGTTCAATGGTTCGCGATGGTTTTCGCTACCAGTCTGTCGCGCATCCGGGCGCTTCGTGCGGAGTAAAGGTCAGTATGATGCCATTGAGCGAGCGCATCGTGGAAGCGAAACGGGATCGTGCCATGTTCCATGGGCTGCCTCTCCTCGGCGAATGCGACGGCACTCGAGCCCCTATGAGCTTCTTGCCCAATTCGTCCCGCATTTCCCTGTGCGAAATCAAGTGTCGTGCCAAATCCGCATGAACGCGCCGTCAAGGGGCACAAGGACCTGCCTGTCCTTGCGCATGCATCTCTTTCTGTGGTCCTGTCTTCTGAATGGCCAGATCAGATGCGAAACCTTCTTCCGGACCTGTCTGGATGAATAGCTGGCGGCGCTACCGATCGATCAACGTCAGAATTGTCTGTTCCAACTCCACCGATAATTGCCAGCTCAATCATCGGACGATGGCTTCTCTGGGCCTCGGCGCTAATAAGAAGATGAGCCTTCTGTGTCTCATTGGTACGCCGTCAAATCCCTGGCCCTCAGGCTCTTTGAACATGACCAAACGGACAGCTTTCGCAGCCTCTCTGTCTGCCTGTCGCCCTCTGGAAATACAGATGCTGCCGCTGCAAATGTCACTTTGGATTGCCGACACGTCCCGGAGCGGTGGCGCTGCAGTCAACACAATGCTTCTCCCAACTCAGCGAGATCCTTGATTCCCGCCTTGACACGGACTGCCCCATTCGGCAGTCATGAATGTGAACAGTGCATCGAGTTTCGGCAGACAAGATCAAGATCGCCCCGACGCTTATATAGGGCTCTGGGAATATGTGGTAGCTTCGGTTATGCTAGCTGCAATCAATGTGACACGTTTGTGTGCATGGCACAACAGCACCGCACCGGAAGGACTCGTTCCCGTAATCGGGAATTGTCTCACATGCCGCCCAGGCTCGGATCCGATCGGGCTCGGCGCCGGGACTTGGGATCCACAACCGGACGGGGTCTTCTCCGGCGAGCACCCCGGCGCCCGTCTTGACGATGACGATTCGGCAAGGGAACATGCGCCGACCAGCTTGATTGTTTTTTCCCTCCATTCAATTTCTTCACATTTTCTTTCCCTCTCAAAAACCTCTCCGGTTCACGACCAGTAGCTTATACCTAGCAATAGCATTCATGCACATGGTAGATCACAACTGGTTGCGACGGTCATTAAACTACCCAATGTCGTAGACTGATGCCTCTGTAAGTAAGCCTACCATGTGTTTGACTTGCTTGGAGAGATATTGGTCCACGCTATAAGGTAATGTAATTACCGATATAACTAGCTGTAGTCTAGTCTTAACACGAATGCTATTGTTGGATGAGCAAACTACTACATGGTGAACAGCTTAATACAATGAAGCAGGTAGAAAGCAGAAGCCAAAGGCCTCAACTCCGAGTATGCTTGATAGATTTTAAGCACTCAATTCGACTGGCCGGGTCAATTGGGGAGGAGGGTGTCGGCTCGGGAAGCCTCGAGGGCATTCACCGTCTCCTTCACATCTGCTACACTTTGGTTCAGCGATTTTGCAGTGATTGGTATTCGTCCATCATGTCCTCGAACCCGCGGAACGCAAGTCGTGCTCTATAACCTATCGCGCATGCATCCAAACGTGATCCATCATGTGCCTAGCTGGCCGTGTCGTCTAATAAAACAAGTCGTGAATTGGGCCAAATGGCCCAGAGAAGTCCGCCATCAAACCGACTTCTCCTCGGGAGTGGTGACAGCCTCGACCTTTTTCTCTTCCTTCTGCTTTTTCACATCACCCTCGTCATCGATCTCGATCGTCGTCGTCTCAGTGACTGCCACCGCCGCCTCAACCTTTTTCGCCCCGCTGAGATCCCAATCAATCTCGGCGCCAGAACCGTACCGCGTGACGAGCCAGTCGTTGGCCTTGCGAAAGTGGCCGCAGTCAAAGAAGCCGCGCGACGCGCTCAGCGGACTGGGATGCACGCTCTTGAGAACGAGGTGCCGCTTGGAGTCGACCTTTGTCACGCGCTTCCCCGCGGGCGTACCCCAGGCGACAAAGACGACGCCCTTTGAGCGTTTGGCGGCGACGAGATCAATGACCTTTTGCGTGAAGCGCTCCCAGCCGTGGTTGGAGTGGGAGTTCGCCTCGTGGGCGCGGACGGTTAAACACGTGTTGAGGAGGAGGACGCCGCGGTCGGCCCAGGGGGTGAGCAGGCCGCCGTTCTTGGGCGGCGGGGAGAAGGTCGGGTAGTCCTTTCTGAGGGCGATGTACATGTTCTTGAGCGAGGGCGGGGCCGGGGTCGGGGGCCGGACGGAGAAAGCTAGGCCGTGGGCCTGGTTGTGGTTGTGGTAGGGGTCCTGACCGAGGATGACGACCTTGACTGTGTTGAATGGGGTGTGTCGAGACCTGGTGAGGTGTTCCGGTCAGCTTTGAAAGATGATACAGGTCGGCATTCGAGAAGAGGGAGATGATGAGTGGGGAGGAGAGGTTGCATACCAAGAGTAAACGTCCTCCTTGGGCGGGAACCATTGCCTCTTTGCCGTCGTCTCGCGGTTCAGGAAGCGCTTGAGGTCAAGGAACTCCTTGCTGGTGACCTCGTCTTTGAGGAGACCCAGCCAGCTCTCGTGGAGGGTGTCGATCTCGAGCTGGAGCAGCTCCTTCTGCTCGGCAGTCAGCCCGGCGACCCACCGCTCCTTGTCGAACTTGGGCGGCGTCGTTTCGGCGGGATCAGCTGCCCCGTTGGAGGGTTTAGATGCAGCCGGTTTCGGGGCGGAACCAAAAAAGGACGTGATGCTCCCGTCCTGCTTGGGTTTCTTGCTGTCGGCGCCGGCGAGGGCACCGGCCTTGCGCTTGAGGGTCGACATTGCAGCGAGGTGGGCTGCGAAGTGTTCGTCAATTGGAAAACGGATCCTACTGAGAGTTCGGGAGGGCTGATGTATGCCTCTAAGCCGACGGGCGACGTGTTCAAGACTTTGTAGTCGTGGAATGGTGCAGTATTTCGTAAGGGGGCGTCAGCTGGTCGTCAATTGATATTCGTCAAGTTTTACAAAGTACAGATGATTCGAGACAAGGAAGAACTTTGGAAGCAAGAAGAGAAACAAAATCGATCAGAGGCCACAGAGTATGTAAGAAGGTCCGAACGAAGCCGAGAAGAAGAGAGGTTGGTTAGGATGAGACGTTGGTGTTGTGTAGGTAATGTAGTCAAGAGGAGGTTTTGGGCTAGACCCGAAAAGCTGGGCAAAAAATGCCGGTCTGCATCGGTGGAGCGTCGGCGGAGCGTCGTCGCGTGAAGCGACGCGCTACTGGGAAGGGAAAAGAAAAAAAAGAAAGTGCTTTACGCGAAAATTCACACTTCTTTAGACCCCTGCATCCCCACGGCGCGTTGGACGGAGGTTTTTGAGTGGTTAGTTCGGGTACGTCCTGCATCCCAGCCCTGCACTACAAGTACTCTCTGAGGTGTACCGTACCCATATTCAGTACATAGTGGCGTGTAGCCCGCCCCTCTTCCCCTCTCCCCTGAACGGAGGGTCAGCTTGCGCTATCAAAAGTGATGACTTCATCAAGGTTGGGTTGAGAGAGTCCATTGGACGATGCATCCTGTCATCCCGCTTCTCGACTGTCGTCCAACACATTGGCACTGGTAGCTTGCCTTAGGAGCTTTAAGAGAAGTGATGTTTTTCGACGCCATGGAAAGCTTGTAGAGTAAGCTGTCATCCATTGGACGCACCCACTTGCCTATGGCAGCTGCGAAACCAGTAAAGATCGCGATAAGCAGCAACTACGACAATAGGAGCCACGAAACGGACGATGCCAGGGTAAAAGAGATTACCACAGCTGTGGAGAGGTATCATTACATTTTCGCTAATTATACAGTTTGTTTTCCCTGTCTAGAACCGTGGTGCGAACTCCGATCCCACCATGATGACAATGACAACCTTCCCAAACGCCCAACAATGCTGGTGAATCAAGAGTAGTGTGCTTGCTCGCCATGACCTAGTTCGCTTCTCGTCGTGATTTCTCGTTGACGCCACGGAACACCCGCTTGCCGACCTCGTAGCTGCTGATCATGATGGCACAGGCCGGCGCCACCTTGAGCGTGCGTGGAATCCATCCCTTCCAAAGACCTCGGACACCCTCCGTCGAAAAGATGTGCCAAAGAAGGCGCATCATGGAGCCCTGCTCGGCCGCAGCTCCTTTGGCAGCATTGGCAGAATCGCGGTATACTTGGGTGCGGGTCTTGCCGACGTCGAAGGGCATCGTCACCATGGACGCGAAGCCGCCCGACACGGCACCCGCGATGAAGCTGTCCGTCAACGTTTCGGTATGGTTCTCTCGGCTCTGAGACCGCCGCCGCGACTGCGTGCGGGACCCTCTAATCTCCAGCGACCGGCCGCGACTGGTCTCGCGCAGGTCGGTGAGCCTGCCGCGGATCGTCTCGTATCCCCACCAGTAGATGCCCGAGAAGGGGACATCTCTCCAGAGCGTCAAAGTCAGTCCCCTCCAGAGTGCCGTGTAGCCGCTGGCGTTGACCATGTCCTTGATGCCGCGGAACGTGTTTGCGAGGTGACCCGACGTGGAATTGCCGGAGGTAGCCTGCATTCTCGTGCGGAATAGCTCGATCGGACTGACGGCGCTGGCTGCTAATATGCGCGCCCCGGATCCAGCGACGAGGGGGGCAGAATCGTCGTTGAGCCTCTGGGCGACTGGGCTCTTCTTATTGTACCGGAGCCAGTCGTAGCCAGTGAAGTAGATGATGTTGCCGGGAATTGTCATGAGCAGTGTCGGAGATAGACCGCGCCACAAGCTGGTGAACCCCTCGTTGCGCGCAATCTTGCGCAAACCGTCCATCGTCGAGCTGATGGTCTTGCGCTCTACCTCCTCAACGGCACAGTCGGCAGCCACAGCGGAGGCAGTGCCGGAAGGGCCTCCTGCCTTGGGCATAGCCAGGCACAGCTCCGAGTTGTTGTTCATGAAAAAGACCTCTCTGCAGCATGCCGTAACTCCGAGGCTCTCGGCGTTGAAGGATTTCAAGTTGGTCGTCGTCATGGCCAGGCGAGAAAAGTCGACCGTGGGAGGGGTAACGGTCTGTGATTGCCATCGGACTCGTACAACGTCGAGCGGCGTCACTGTGGTGGCCCAAGTCAGCGGGATGCGACAGGATCGGGTGTGGATTCCGACGACTTCTACTTACCGAGAAGCGAAGTCAAGAGGCTGCCAGACATGGCCGAAATCATCTTTTGCGGCGCGCTGATGTCTTCATCGCCGCCGCCGCCGCCGCCGCTGCTGTTGTCCCTAGCCTGGATCATGCGCGCCATGGCTGAGGAGTCTTCGGGGTCGAATCTGTCGTGGTCTTGGCCCCCGGGGGCCTGGTGGATCGTAGTCATCGCGGACCAACTTGCATGTTCGCCGGAGAAGTCGGAGCTCGTGGATACTGGTGCTGGTCCCATTCGATAAAGGCTCGTGCAAGTGAAAAAGAAGGAGAAACAAAAGTATGCGTAGGTGGTGAGGGGACAAGCTTTCACGAGCTTTTGGGTCGAGCAGGGGGAAAGGGCGAGATTGGTCTTACCCCGTTCGCAGTGTCGGTGTCATAAGTGCGAAATCGCTCCGGAGTCCTAGCTCCCCAAAATTTTGCCGGAGATATGAGATGGGTGGCGCTGGCGTTGGAGCCGACACACCTGCTGGCCGAAGTGCGCGCTGCGAGGTTCTCAGGTATCTCGGTATCCAGGTACCTAAAGCGCCGTGATAGGTACCTAACACAGAAGGTGCTCTGTACCCGTACGTGGACCCTCATTGCCTTCCAGGAACCTAAGGTGGACCCTCCTCTTATCTGATCAATCAACTGTCACTGACGTGACCCTCTATAGATTCTTTATCTACTTCCATTGGCCTCTGCCTTTTCAATTGCTTCAGCCTGCTGAAACCCTTCACCGGCCGCAGCACACGTAGGTCGTCATAGGTAGACATCGCAAGTCCCGAAATCCTGGGCGACGGCGTGTCTCGCCCCCGAACCGAGAAGGAGCCAGGGTGATGTCACTCTCTGCTACCATTGGTCGATCGCTCTCATTTTACCGATAAGGCCGGTGGACCGTACGCCGAATGACTCCAGTTTGGCGTGCTTGCTTACAACGCACTGTCGATGATGAGTGGTCGAGCTCAACTACACTTCATCTCTCATATTGGTTCCTAAATCCAGATCATCTCAGATTGACACCCCAACTCACGTTACCTATTGTTCTTTCTCGGTTGCTTTCATGTCCCAATAACAGATCCTCTTCATGTACCTCCAGGAATCCTGATCCTACCCAAGATGGCGGAGAATCCGCCAAAGCTCGACAACGAGCTGGAGTCTTTCCGCCAGCAGTGGCGGTCAGAGCTTCAGTCTAAGAAACCAGAATCCAAGTCAGAAACATCACAATCGAAGAAGGCCGAGCCATCATCGTGTTTGAAGTCGTCCGCGCCTCCCGAAAGCTCTCAATCAGCACCCAAACGTACCCAGGTAGAGGAAGATGAGGAATACGCACGCTCGCTGTCCTTTGACGAAGCCCCACCCTCAACGGGGGGGACACTGGAGCAGTTTGAACCGCCAAAAGACAAGAAGCTGGTTTCGGCTCTGGACCATTTCGAAGAGGCTGTAGAGAAGGAGGCAATCGGCAACCTGGGAGACAGCTTAAAGTTGTACCGAAAGGCTTTCAGAGTGAGTAGCGGCTAACATTGATCCGCTACTGATGCTGGTGCTGACTTGCCAAAGCTGGACAACCGCGTGGACTTGGCATATAGAAAGAAGCACTTCCCGGCAGCCGTCGCGAAGCCAGCTCACGCCTCGTCCGCCAATGACACTGTGCCCGCCTCCGCTGCGGGCAAAGCCCCCGAGGTTCAACAGCAGACCATGAGCGAGCTCATCGCAAGCTTCTCAGGCCTCGCTGTTGCGGCGGCCCCGCTACCGGTCGAGGGCGACCCAGCACCTCCTTGCCCAATCGCAGAACTTCCTGAAGAGATTCTTGTTCACGTATTCAAGGACCTGGCTGTTGCTGACGTCGGGGACTACGTCCGCCTGTCGCTGGTGTGCAAGCGCTTCGCCTACATCGTCGCTACCGAGCAGCAGATCTGGCGGCGCGTATCCATGGGCACCGAATTCGGTTTCGCCGGCATGCACCACCATTGGCAGAAGGGCGTCTCCTGGGAACCACTCGTGGAAGAGGACGAGGTTGAGGACACGGATTTCGTCAGCATGCAAGAACTACAGCAGCACCGCGAAGAGGAGAAGGACGTCACCACCCTCGCGCTTCTACCCGAGCTATACTGGTCCTCATGGCAGAAGCTCTGGCGGCACCGGCCGCGCATTCGCTTTAACGGTTGCTACATTAGCACCGTCAACTACATCAGGTCGGGTGGCGCCAGCGCGAACCAGGTGACGTGGAACAGCCCCGTGCACATCGTCACCTATTACCGCTACCTGCGCTTCTTCCGCGACGGCACGGTCATCAGCTTACTGACCACCTCCGAACCCGGCGACGTCGTGCACTACATGAAGAAGGATCTCCTGGAGCAGCACAAGGGCGGGAACGCGGCCTATCTGCCGTCGATCATCATGCAGAACGGGCTCAAGGGGCGGTGGCGGCTGTCCTCGACCCTCGACAAGCCCGATGCGCCGTTGAATGAGGTTGAAGGTGATGTCTTCGTGGAGACGGAGGGCGTGGGGCCGAAGTACATGTACAGAATGGAACTTTCGATGCGCAGCGCGGGAAAGGGTCCGCGGAACAACAAGCTGCAGTGGAAGGGATTCTTCTGCTACAATAAACTGACAGACGACTGGGCCGAGTTCACCTTGAAGAATGATAAGCCCTTTTTCTTTAGTAGAGTTAAGAGTTACGGCGTTGGTGTACGAGATCAATAGACGTATATACAAAATCAGATTGGCCGCATTCATAAGACGCAACCTATAATTAGCAAATTGTCAAATGACCAGCACGTTGAAACGACGTACCGCAGCAAGCAGCAAGCCTGCCAATCTGTACTCTTGGCCACATCTTCCCACTCCCGACAAATCTCCAACTCCATCTCGCAGTTGTTCTTGATGCGCGTCCACCCTTCCGTACCAAGCGGCACCCTCAACGGCGCCTCCCGCCCTGCCGCCATCCCGCTGCCCCGGCAGTCGGATCCGCGTGCCACGCCGCCTGCGAACTGAGATATGCCAAGGTCCCCGTCCCCCGCTTCCTCAGGAACGGGAGGAAGGCCCTCGTGATGTTCAGCGGACCACGGAAGTTGGTCCGGTGGCACGTTTCCAATTCCTCCTGTCTGTTGTCCCCCGTTCGTACAGCCTTCATCAGCTTCGTCTTCACTCGGCAAACACTCTTGCCCTTGAAATCGACGGAAAATTAATGCAAGAAAAGGAGCACATGGAAGGGAAAGAGGAGGTGAAGCTCACGTCAACTCCTCCACGAGCCTGGCGAGCACGTATCCCGCATTGTTCACGACTACATCCACTCCGCCCTCGTACATACCCCACGCCTCGGCCACCTTCTCCCGGATCACGTTCTCGGGGGACGAAACGTCCAGATCCATGATCCGCGCGTCCGCATCACGTAAATGCGCGAGTTTCGTGTCCGCCTGCCGCCCCGTCGCGATGACGTTCTCCCCCTCCGCCGTGAGCTTCCTGACGAGAAGGTCGCCAAAGCCGCTCGAGCAGCCGGTGATGAACCACGTCTTTGGGCCCATTTCGATCACTTACGTGTATTCTCGTCCGTGTTGTAGGCGATGGTTCTGTCGACTGAAAGAAGAGAGTGTGTGTCTGTGTGAGGAGGCAGAAGGCAGAGACTAGACGGGCTCCTTACGTGTCCCTGACGCAAGAATGCGCTTGGCGGACAAGATATGGCCCAATTTTACATGCTCCAGTGATGGGACTACAGGTGTTTCAAGGAACTTGTATGTAGGTATTGACCAAACTGTCGACACGCCGATGTATATCGGACGGCCGATTTCCGTCTCCACAAGTGCTTGCATCTCGACGGTGGCCTACGGGACTTTGGTGGTTTTTATTGCCAACTATGGAGTTGACAGGATCATCGAGTCAGGGACCAGGTTCCAGAAGCTGTCGAGGGACGAATGCAAGCCCCGCATGCGCAGTCTTAACCTGAGATGTATCTGAGTTGACGTGACGAAGCTTGCGTACCGCTCGGAGTGGAATCTCATACATCGTAGCAGCCCAAACTGTATGCGGTGAAAGCAGACGCTCACGCGAAAGACTTTAAGTAGGTTAGGCTTCGTGGCCGCTACCGATTTTCAGATTCTCATGGAATCAAATATTACGGCCCAAAACTGGTCATAAGTAAGTAACAGGCTGAAAATGCAACCTAAATGACACCTCGCTACCTTGTTACCAAACGCCTTGCACCTTGTAGGATCGGTTGAGTCCTCTCCGCCCCAGCTGTGAGGTTTTTCTTTTCCTCCCAGCCGAACACATATGAAGAGGTACTAAATGCTTATGATATCTTGTGCTGCAAAATGACCCGGCCAGCCAGCGAATTTAATAGATGTAGATGCGCATAAATGCAATGGCGACAGACCGCCTGGGGTATCAATGTAACATTCCTGAGCCCCACGCCGGTTTTGGCTGGTGTGTCATCGAAGCTGTATGAATTGACTCGCAACTGCCATGTGCAAGCCAACGAGACAAGACGGGGCGGCTATGTTGCCGCAACGCGGATTGGGTGAGCAGAGCTCGAACGATGGAGCTAATCGTCGCGTCTCAGCGTGGCGTGACTCGTTTGCCGTCCAGAAATTTTGGACTTCTGGCGTCGTAATATATGTTGGGCGCCTGTTGCTGGCGACGCTGTTCGTACACCATGCGCTCCTCCTCGTCGAGAGAAAACGCCTTCTTCAGCCACCCAAACGCACTTCGTTTCTTCTTTAGGCGTTTTTCTCCGCTGGCAGTGGCTTGAGAGTCGTATGTCATGGTCGTGACGGTACTCAACGTGCTCGCGCCTCCCAAGCGAGACGGCGCGTTACGCTGATGAGACGGATAGTATTCCGACTGACCCGACTGAACAGAGGGCGCATATGGGGACCGGGGCTGCGCACCCGCCGTGAGAGGTCGCTGCTGCAGAGGAGAGTGCGGGCTGGCTTGCACTGGGCGGTAGTACTGGTGCTCCGATCGAGGGGACGGCAGCACGCCAAGCTGACCCGGCGGGGACAACTCATTGGTGACAGGGTAACGCGGTCGCTGATCGATATCTGAGCCGTATGCTGAGTCCGGTGCTTGATATTGGCGCGGAGACTCCCGCTCGGTGTGGTGCAGGTCTGATGCCGGGGGAGGAATCAGGATCGATTCTGGCGGTGTAGTCTTGAGAGACACTCGTTGCCTGAGCGAACTCTTCTTGGTGGGCATCGGCGAATCTTGCTGTGGATAAGGGGGGGTTTCGGTGACGGTGGGCTCCGGCACGGGCTCCGGCGGCTGTGGCGTGTAAGTCCTAGGCTGGAGAATGTACAGCGGTGCGTCGTCAAAGGCCACCTCCATCTCCTCGGGCCCCACCGGCTCCGTGATGGGGCCGTCCGGCGTCTCTAGAGTCAGCTTCGGGGTTGTCGAAGTAAGTGCGGTTTTGACCGACTGTTTGCTGCCCGATGAGTGGTTGCTCTTGACTGTGTGGCCGCTGTTCTTGGTCCGGATGCTGCTGACCGTGTGGAAGCTGCCATTCGTACGAGAGCTGCTGGTCGTGTGGTTGCTCCTACTCGTGTGCGTACTTCTAGCCGTGTAGGTAGTCTTATTGGTGTTCGTTGTATTGACGGTGCGCATCGACTGCTGGTCAGGCGATGCCGAGGCAGCCGGCCTTTGCAGCGGCATGTCGAAGTAAGTCGTGTTCGAGCTCGACCTGTGAGTGGATGCAGAGCCACCGATGCTGTTGGCGCGCAGCGTCGATCGCCTTGGGCTTCTTGAAGGCGGCGGCGAAAATGGCGGAGAGTTGAGCGAGGCCTCTTCAGGCCGAGCACCTTGGATGGGCAATGTGAAGGGCGGAATGCTCGCCTGATGGGCATCAGCACTGAATCCAGGTTGCCGAACTCCAGACACTGCACTACTCACCCAGGTTCGCCGGCTGACCTCTCCGGCCTTCCTGCTCATCTCTGCCACCATCTTGCTCAGTTTGATGACCAGCGAGTTCAATTCCTTGCCCTGCGCCTGCAACTCAACGAAAGCGTTGTACCAGCCCTCGGTATTGCCCTTCATGGCGGCATAGATATCGGCAACGTCAGGGCGGTCCTGACGCCAGCACCCAGCGTTTTGCTGAGCCAGATAGATGGCGAATTCCTTGGTGGCGGCTAATCCGTGCTGCACGTCCTTATCGTACTGTTCCAGCTGGATGTTGGTGCGGGCCACAATGTGCTCAATCTTTTCATTTCCTTGCACGATTTCGAGTCGGAACTTGCGGTCCTCCAGCAGCTTCTCAAACACCTCAAGGTTCTCCATCGGCAAGCGCAGATAGTCTATCCTCTCTTTCAGGTCCTTGGACGCCGTCTCAAAGTCCTCTAGGACCACCTCGAGAAATTCATCCACCTCATCAATGTGTCCCTGCAAGATGCTCACAACCTGCGCCGCGCTGTTGGCCATGCCATTGAGCAGCAGATAAACACCAAAAGATATTTGGGCCATGAGTTTCTGCAGCTCGTGCTGCTGCTGGCCGGGTCGATACCGCCAGAGCATGTCAGGCAAGTCGTCCTCCCGTTCCTGGCTGATGAGCTCCTCGCGGCGAATCTTGGCGTCGGCGGTTTTGAGTTTTGGTTTTTGGGCGGGGTTCCCGTCAGCCACCTCGAGAAAGGACTCGGCAAAGGCCACCTGCATGGACGGTATAGGGTGACGAGGCACCTTTGGACTCCCCGATGGCGACGGGGCAGGCTCATTCTCTGTCCGCCTGGTGTTGCGCTCAGGAATGCGTGGAACGTAGGCGGTGGTGGGTGTCCTCTGAGCGTCGTCGTCGCTGTCGTCGACCAGTGTCGGCGGGTCGTCGGAGGGAGGCAGCAGCACGATTGGGAGATCCAGCGACAGGTCGAGATGTCTGCTGGCGCCGAATGACAAGCGCGGCATATCGGTCGAGGCAGCCATGGTGCACAACAGCTGTATCGGGGTACCTATGCCGGAACTGCAGCAACCATTTGACGTGTAACGACCGCGGCAGCCGTTTGACTGGCGGGATCGGGTGCGGATCGGAGTGGTGCAACACGCGGCAGGGCGAGGTCCGGAGTTGGTCGAGTAAAAGAGCCCTGTGCAACGCTCGCACTGCGACGGCCGGTCTCACAATGCTCGTGGTTTTTGTACGGTAGACGCGAGAGTCGGGAGGCGGGAGTCGTGAGGCGAGAAAGGAGTTGGCGGCGTTGGTCGTGAGTCCGTTGAAAGCGAATGGAGATGGATAAGTCGAGTTCAACAGTCGCAAATTGACATGACAGGCAGGAGTGTCCCTGGTAGATGAGGGGCCGCAAGAGGAGGGAAATAAGAACGGATCTGGGGTCGTCGCTGTGGTGAAAAGGGCGGGTGTGAGTAAGGAGAGATGGCGAGGCAGGGTAAGGCCAGACAGGGTAAAGTGTAGATTATGGTGAGGTGGGATAATATTAGTATTACGAATAAAAGGGCTAGGTTGGGTTGGGAAGCGAAAAGAACAATCGGCCGGGTCTAGCAACGACCACGACGGACAGACGAGTTGGAGGAGGCGGCTTGGTTGATGGTGGGGGGGCAGGAGGAGGAGGAAGAGGCGAGCATTCCAGCCGGGAGTTGGTCAGAGGGAAAAGGAGGGGATTGAGAACAAGGTGAGTGAATCGGTGAAAGGGAGACGGAGGCAAAGAGGGTGGTGCGGTGAGGTGGGAAAAAAGGCAGCGCGGCAAAGACGTCGCGATTACCTACGACCCCAAGTATCCTGTATGGTCAGAAAGACGATTAAGGCACGGTAAGGGTCAGGTCAGGTAAAATACGGGGAGAAAAGAAGTGTTCTGTTCTGTTCTGGCCCGTTGTCTTTCGAATTGCTGGCAACTCTGGTTGGTCGAAGACGAGGTAGGTGGATTAATTGACGGATGGAAGTGAAGGGTGCGACCATGCGAATGCTGCGATCTCTCACTACTATTACTACCTACCTTACTTGTATGCATGTATGGAGTGTGTATACGGATACTTGTAGCATTACATGTACATATGTACTCCGTACCTGCCTACCTACCTAGCCATCCCATGTCCATGGTCGAGCAAGGACCGATTCAAGTCGACAGGGGCAGAAACGGACCTCCACCGTGTTGAATCGTTGAATCGAATCAAAGAATGGCCCTGTCCAGTCCTGCAGTGTTGTTGAAATGCCGGGAGCTACTGTACCTGCCTGACCTGCTGCACAGGTGTGGTGTGCCTGCCTCCCGCTGCCTGTAGGTACCTACGTACCTAGTAAGTACGTGAGACAGGCCAACGAGGTCCCCAACACACTTCGAGGTTAGGTGCCTTGGGTAACGGGAGGCAGGGCACGGAGTATCAGCTACTTCGTTTACGGCAAAGGCAGACGGCACCAGATGTCACTATACATGAGGCGCCCACTCGCAAATGCTTGGCCCCGGGCACAATAGTACCTTATGGAGTAGGTAGAGTCTGCGTAGAAAGTACTTACCATACCTACCTACATGACGGTATCTAGGCAGCATACAGCAGATGGTGTTGGTGATGGTGCTGGGGGTGCTGGGACGTGCAGTTGTGTGTACTTTACAAGACTAAACCTGACGTGCAAACGCTCGCACTCCTAGCTAGATCACCTCACCAGCAAGGCTACATTGCTTCCCGATGCTGATGGCGCGGGCAGCAAGTGGTTGAGAACCTCAGTTGTGTTCGTACGGTGAAGGCGTAATGTGGTTTTCTGGCTTGGTGCCTTCCATCAGTTGGGTGTGCTTCGGCATTATGAGAAAAGAAAATCGACGTGCGTATGGATGAAATGTCAGTATGTCAGTGGCAGTGACATGACCACCTCTACCTAAGCCCTGTGCCGGCCACCACTTGGACGCGCCTCAGGCTGGGGAGTGTGGGGATGTATGTTTTCGTTTCTGACCGAAAACACAAGGGTGAAAACAGAAAAAGAACAGATGGGAAAAAGAACCCTCCAGCGTCTCCTTGCTTTGTTCGTCTTGCCTTCCCTTGACAGTACACTACGGGGTAGGCCTTTGGTCATTGTTTTCTTCCCTACGAGTGCGCCCCCATCTACGGAGTACGTTATGTATCCCACCCATACGTTCCTAGAAACAGCCCGGTCTTGTCTCTTGCTCGTCGTCGCCTTTTGCGCGGCTTATGTATACATTTTAAAGTGCGCGCCCAACTTCATCAACTTTACTTGGTCGAGTTACCTAAGAGAGTATATCTTAATCAATCAGGTTATTCATCCGCCCCTTCCCCTGGGCCAGGCCATCGTACAAATATGATCGTTCTTCCTACCGGAAGGAACCTGGGAGGAAGAACCTAGCAACCACCCGCCCGCTCCTCCCCTGCCCCTACTCTTGAACCCCTGTTGCCATTTCTCTTGTATGTGCTAACCTGAAATGGACGTATAGTCTGCAGTAGCGTCTTTTCCCTCGCGAACCCCTGACAGAATGGGGAAAGACATGGCAGAAGAGAAAGGGCCCAGAACCACCCGAGGCTCGGCCTTTTGCAGGGGCCCCTCAAAAAGTAGGCGGTACCTTACTAAATGAGCAGCATGTACGGAGTACTGTGTACTGTGTAAGCCACGACACAATGCCACACCATGCCACGCTCTCCAGGAAAGTCTCTGCATCTGCTTTCCGTTTTCGTTCGCACTTACGCGATGACGACGAGCCGTAGTCTATATTTTTCTTCTTGTTTTCACGAGAACCAGGCAGCCCACACGACACAACGCGAGGCGACATTGGGGATGGAAGCAAGTACTAACCTTTGCAGCATACAGGCTAAAGCTGTCCGAACCATGGGTCTGCTGTACGCAACAGGAAGGCCTCTGCTGAGTCGCCAATGGATTCCTCGGCAGTTTGATCTGGTCTGACTTTTCGAATTCAGGCCCCGGAAGCCGTTTAGAAGAATGTCGCACACTTTCCTTTATCTCTATCCGTACTACGGCGCCGATGGACGCCCGAAAGACGCCCGTGGAAGCATTCGGCATGCTCAAGCAGCCACCAAGCCCCATTCAGACGGACAGAGTCAAGGGAACTTGGTCACTCCAGCGCTGCATGACTGAGGTTGGCTACGGTACAGCTGGTTTGCACATGACTTGGTGCGCCATGCGGAGTACAAGAGACACGAACCGGCCGCCATTGACGCAGTAATCGCGACCTGCAGCCTCTTTCACTTGGCGCTAATGCACTCGTGCCAGACGGTCGTCAGCCACCTACCACAACAGACGACGCCAGCCCAGTCCACTGCCATTTGGACCGCCAACTGATCTCACATCTCATCAGGCTTCGCCCGCAATTCCCGTCCATCAATATCGACATGGCCATTCCCATCCCACCACCATCACCAAGCGGGAGATAAGGTATCCTGCTTTAGGGCCAACGCACTATTCGATTTGTGCAGCTGCGCGTCTCAATCGGGACTGAACCCCTGCCGCTGACACACATTCTGCCGCCTCTCTTGTCCGTCTTTGCTCTTCGAATGCCCACGAGCCATGCAAGCATTGTTCGTCCTCGGCAAAGGAATGTTCGTCGTAAACTTCCATACTGGTCAATGTCTTGATACACGATGGTATTTTCCCTACCCCTGAATAGCGAGAGTCATGTGCTAGGGGCCGCTTGATTAGAGCAAGGAGCATCTTCAAAAAACGGTCCTCACAATTACCATCATAATGTTCCTGTTTTATCTCGTGGGCTGTATATAACACCAAGGCCAGCGGCGAGATTCGACTTTAGATCTCACGGATATATATATACATTCGGCCACGAAGCGTCAGGTCAACGGGCACTACCTACCCAAGCTGAATTATCGGTTTCTTCTGCGCTGGGAGTTGGCGGGTGGTAAGTGTTATCGCAAAACGTGGGAGTGAATTATTTTCATGCATCTGGTCTTATAATAACGATGCTGCGTTTGTAAATTCCGTCGGAAAGCTGCGGCAGCATACGAACTATGAGACTCAACAGATTAACTAGGTAGTTCGTGATGATTGTCGATGGCATCTAAGGAGGAGGAGTCGTATCCATTACCTCTCCTTTAGAGTAATACGTTGTGGTAACGTTAAGGGGAAACAATAACCTGGTTTCTAGGCGCTGGCTAGGTGCTGCTGTCAACTGAGCCTTCTTCTTCCAACAGGGATATGCCGCAGCAGCAACGGTTGGCGAGCTCCAGCAGTTCGTCGGATGAGTCAATTCCATGATCAGCTCTTCAGGGAGAATCTATCCAGTCCTCAAGTATACCCACATCGTCGATGGCTCCGACAACAAGCTCAGCCACTTGAGGAATCGACTCGCCCCTTTCCGACCAGGGGGTCAGATTACTGGTGATGATCTCAAATGATCTTGTTTCGGCTGATGCCGGCGGTCCCGCTCCTAACACCACCAAAACCAATAAGAACCAACTGCTGGACTCGGCCCCCTTTCCCCCGCCGCCTCAACATCCTAAGCCAATTAGGTATGCCCCGGCCGACCGTCGCACAGGCCCGCCCCTCCGCCTAAAGCCGGTATCTCACCCGCCGTTCCCCCCACACCCCGGCATCCCCGACACCGCAGGCTGAATGGGTTTGCCCCGGTTCTTTGCGGCCGCCCCTCCGCCAGAGGCCGGTGTCTCCCCCGGCTCCTTACGCAGTATGAATTTGCTGCTTGGCTAAGCCCAAAAGACGAATCCCCCGTGCTGATTGTAGAACTTCACTCACACCATATGCATGGCTAATCGTTGACGCTTTCGATTCCAAATCACTTTGTGAGTTCGCGGGCTCTAGAGGTCTATGAACATGCAACAGTCATGCAGACTGGAATGACGAATACTCATACGATATTCATTCGGCTTCGCAGGGCTGTTGCCTCCCGCTTGCCCGGCTTGTAAGACAGGAACTGCTGTGCTTGTCGAATGGGAACTCCACCAGAACCTGAGAGTGAAAATAAGGGAAACCCTATTTACTAGTTCTATGACTTCTATTGCATTTGCAAATGTTTGCGAGTTATGTAGGCTTCATAGTGGCAGGAGTTTCTTTTCGAAGACGGAAAGTAAAGAGAACGTTCGTATGTAACTACTATTTTGACACTGCTGCTTTCTCTCTCATACATAGAGAGAAGCTAGCTATGCAGTATTTCTTACAAGATAGTAGTGTCACCTACTTAGTCTGCTGTATAACTCCCCTTGGTACTTTTGGTCTATGTACTTGCCTTTTCCCAAATATGAAGCTGGAGACCTACGGAGGCCTACCTTACCTACCTTGCGGCACAAGCTACCTACCTTAGGTACGTACTGCGATATGTTGTCGAAGACACATGTGGCGGGCCGCCATAGTGTTTACTCGGCGTAAGGTACCTTAGTACAGGTTCCAAGGAGCCTGCATCTAGATACCTACGTGGATTAGTGGTTCGTTCAGTGCTCCCTACAGTACAGGTACCTGAAATACAGGGCATCCTACAGCGTTCGCTTCAGGGGCTAAACTGTAAGGCTTGCTGGATCTGCAAGGCTTATCACCCTGGTGCAAGGCTCACAGTGAAAGAAATGGTGAAAAGGTCTCGGCAAAAAGCCGTCACACTCTGAGGTTAGGGTACACCAATAAACCTTGAAGCAACTGTGGTGGCGCTTGCTTGAATGGCCTCTCTCTCTCTCTCTCTCCAGGTGTCGCGAGACCTTGATGAGGGGGTTTCCGATCTATAGTAGGTATAAAAAGCACGCGCATTACTCTTTTACTACCCATTCTTCTTGCCAACGTTCCTGTTCTCAACTGTCACATCCCGTTTCAAGACGGACATTTTCCTATTCTTTCTTCTACAAGACCATTTTCATCAATATCAGTTCGTACTGAACCTTGGTAAAAATGACTATTCAGCAATCTGATGTCAACGAGACATCTAAAGAAGCTGCCCCTCCTCCATATGAGTCGGACACTCCTGCACACCGAGTGCAGCATGTGAACTATGAAGCCTGGAACGACCTCAAACCTCAAGTTGAATTCAGCTTTCATTCGCCCCTACTGGGTGGTGATATAACATCGCCAAATGGGTATCGGTGGGAGGCCAGACTTATCGTCAAAGTACGCGACTTACCACGTCTCATGTCGGAGGGTTTCTACTGGACCACAGCCAACTTCAACATGTACGCCACCTACATTAAGCCCCACGTTCTAGACGAAATAGCCGTGATCAGAAATGCTTGGTGGTCATGCTCTCGTCACTACTTTCTCTCGGACCTGGGGAACGACCCCTACTGGGCCGCAACGCTGATAGTCTACGCCCATAACACCCATGTTCTCTCCAGCTTTCAAGTCACCGACATCACCCCGGACAACTTGGGCTGGGCTAGGGCATACTTGAATGGAAGATTTGAGGTATACAAATGGAACTTCACTAGCCCGCAGACCGGCACTAATGCGATTTACCCTGGAATGCCACTGAAAGGATGGTGGCCCTGGCCCAAAGAGAACAATGAGGCACCAGAGAGCACTACTCGAGAGGGAACTGAAGGGCAGAAGATGTTAGCTTGGGAAGAGATGATAGAGAGGTAGTGTTCAGTCCTTTTTGAATCACATAGCTATATGGATCAAATTGTGTAATAGCCCCAAAGTGAGGCACCTTATCTTCTGCACGATCAATGATGTCCCTAAGGGACAGAGAAGATCACAGAGAAGCAGGCATAGTAGATCCAAAATTGAAATTTATTTAGATCTTTTTGGATAAGTATACAGCCGCAACATAGGCGGCTACCGCTACCGCTCCCAAAACCACCAAAAACACCAAAAACAAAATGCTGGACGCAACCCGGAGGGCCACCTTCCGTCCCACCTTCGCCACCGCCTCGACATCCTAAGACAAATTGGTATGCCCCGGTTGCCCGTCGCTCGGGCCCGCCGCTCTGCCAGAGGCCGACGCCGCCACAACCGTCCCATATGTAGAATTGCCAGCTCTGTAAACATGCAACTGTCAGCGGGATTCCATTCAGACTGGAATGTCAAATACTCACGTGGGGATCGGCTGTGACGACGTCTGCTGGCCAGAGGGGACAGAGCCCTCGCTCTGGGCTCCCGAGGCAGGCGGTGGGTTGGCGGTCTGGAAGGCGCCCAACCAGAATTGGAGGTCGAAGATAAGACTGAGAGATACGTCAGAAAAGTTCCAACACCAAGGACAAAGAAGAATAGTGGTGAGTAGAGGTGCCAAGGGGGGAGAATACTTACATGCTCATTTTTTTTTGTTAAAAATAAGCAAAGAGTGCTTATTTATAATGTTATTGATGTTTTTAGTTCCAAGAAACCAAAAAACAAACAAACGTTTGATTGTGTTGAATACGAAAAGGAAGAAGGACGACGATGAGGGACGATAGATTATATATCTCACAGAGGGATCCCCCACTCTCCAGGTCATGACTTCCGTTCCATTTGCACTTGCAAATTCTGGCGAATTGCGTCACAGACCTTGTTGTGGAAGGATTCAAGGACTACACAGAGAACGCTTCTATGGGTGGGAACGACAATGTCAACACCAGCGGTTTCCCTCTTCAGACATGAATTGGGGCGGGTGCAGTCTTTGTTGACGGGATCTGAGGAGAAGGAGTCGCACCTTTGGCCTTTCTTTTGGAGCGATGTGTCGGAGCAACACTGAGAAGGGACGATGTCATCATAACAACATGATCTTCAGGGGCAGGTATGGCGCTGCTATCATTTGAGCCTTTCTTTCCGAAGAAGGTAGCATCTACTAACCAATAGAGAGGGACTAGGCATCTGTATCCCGCTTCAAGTTTGAGAATAGGTAAGTCCACAGACCACAAGTAAGGGAGGGGACACATCGATGTAAGTAGGTACCAGTACCCTCAATTTCAGCTTCAGTAGGTAGTACCCAGCTACCTGATGCTTCATGGCCGAATATGTGTACATCCGTGAAATCATGAGTTGACGGCCCAAGAGTTGTGACAAGCCGCTGGCTCGGTAGCGGCTGAAGCCCGAATGTGTTCAAAGATGTCTGTGACATGTACTGACTGTCCTTCGTGCGCTGGTCTGCTTCAGAGAGCTCTTCCTGGAACCTAATATACCTTAGTCAACGAAATCAATCTTGGAAGGAAGTAATTGCAACAAAAGACAGATAGAAAGGGTATGTAGAAAGTCAGGAAGCAACAGGTGCAATTATTGGAAAGAACTTGATGCGCTGCAAGTAAACACCGTCTGAGGCCAAGAGCCCAGCTCAAGCACTACGTCTTTTTGGGCTGTCATCAACTGCATGACGCCAGAAGTCATTCTCATGGATGACATTCTACAAGTTCAAATGCCACGTGATTGGAAAGATTGACAGCCAACATTTGGAGAAGTATTTGACGGAGGTAGACTGCAGAAGAACCAGGGTTTAATGCGTCGCGTACCCTGGATAAGCAACCGCACTGACTGTTTGAGCTACTATGTCGCCAAATAAACCACAGCCTGCAACCGTATACGTCGAAGACGCGAAGAAGTATGATCATCTGCATGTTGATGTCTTGCAAGAGAAGGTCGTTGGTGCCGATATATCAAAATATGTGTACGGAGGTAATGAATGCAACTACGTCGTTACCCGGACGGTGCAGAAGTCAGTAGTCATCAATACTATTCCTGATATCTAGTGACATTTGTTGGTACGTAAATAAGTTTGGAGCTCTTATTGTCCGCTCCAATTGTCCGTACAGAGCTACTCCTGACAGTCATCTCGAACCGCCGGCTGTATCGGTCGACGACGACCTCACCGTTCTCTCGGTCGCTGCTCTACCTTGTGCGCAGTGCATGCTTTTCCCACGACGTACCATCTACTTGTGCAGCTCGCCTGTCCGGCTTTGCTTCCAAGTCTGGACATAGTTAAGTAGGCATACCGACCCGATCGATCGGCTTGTCTCCCGTCCACGGAGCCTGTTCTCCCTTAGAGGCCCCTGGGGACCCTCTGCCCTCATCATCACCACATTACCCAGTTCGGCTCCGTACACAGCGCCCATTTTGGGTCTTGGCCGCGGGGTTCCCCTGATGTTGACCGCCTTTCAAGATTTGGTCGCCACATCCTTGACGTGGCTGGAACAGTGGAGATGACGGGGGGGCGAAGAACAAAAGGTTGAGATGAACCAGAGAGCCTCACGCCGTTCGCGTCTCAATGTCAGTGCGGCAGCCGCTGCAAGTGCTAATTGCGATGACGGAAGTCATCTCATCTACGGCCATTAGTTCGGAGCAAGCCAACATGGCCTGTGGGGCCGTACCCAAAGTTGCTAGGCAGCAACGACAGGACAGGACAGGACAGGACAGGACAGGACAGGACAGGACAGGACAGGACAGGACAGGACTTTTCGAAATCAATAGAAACCCCCAAAATGAACCGAGGTCATTCCTGCCGACCCGATGACCAGGACGAGTCAGCAGGGTGGCTCTCGCAAGGCTAATGGCAATGGTCATATTGAAATATTGACTCTGAACCCACATGGCAACTTGGAGATACAACATCAAGAGGCGCTGGATACCATGGCCAAGGTGGATGACGAGCAGCATCGACTGCAAAGCCATGATGTGGTGTTGGAACCCCTTGCAAGTACGCAGTACCTGCTGGCATCATGGTGAATGCGAAATACCGTTGCCAAGGCTCATAAATTACACGATAATTTACTGTGGCTTCGTCCAAGGTCGCTTGGAGTCGCCGTCCTCTTCCTCGGGCCAGGGCCCCCTAGGACCCACGTTGACGATCGCGGCAACCCTTCCTCGCCGTCCGCTCCAGCCTCCAGCATGCCAGGCTCCAGCCAGCTTCCAAGGGGCGGCCGAAATGCATCGCGCTTGTCCGTCCTAACGCCAGCGCGGAAATGAGAGCGCATGTCGGCCGTTTAGCACGACAAGCGCGACGGGTGCACGATGAAGCAAGGCCTGTCCTGGACAAGATCCCGTCATACAAGTGGTTCCTGGACCGGTGACACTTTCGCCAGCAGCCGAAGCCGACTCGACCGACGCTCCCTCCTCTGATCGACAGACGCCTCATCCGGGGATCGATCTGCAATCTGCTTACCAAACATGAGCGATTCTCAGCCCCGAAGCATTGGGATGCTACAAGTGTTCGACTGGTGGCTTGAAGACTTGCTGGATGAAGGGGTTCTTGAAGGATTTCCGTCTGCTCCGTCGCTCCCAACGCGAAAGCCTATCACTCGCTGCTGCGCCAGACTCGCTGTCACCACTTCAGAGACGCCACGTGCAGGACAACATCAGCAGCTGTGCTTACGGCGTCAGCGAACCGCCGCAGCCCACGCACGCGACAGTTGTGCAGTTTAGAAGTTCGGACTCGTAGGCTAGGCCAGGGCTAAGCAGCAGTGCACTAACTACGCTAATTTGAGCAACACCAGCGACGACGACCAACACCACCACTCCACAACGAGCCACCGACATATGAGGCTTGCCAGCCCACGAAGAAATGGCTTCAGTCCCATCGTCTCCTTTTCCTGCGCTACACTATCCGTACCACAGTCCAAGTACTCGTCGTACTCAAACTTCGACGTCGTGCTCCGTTCCCACATCATCTCCGGCTAGCGGAACAACGGTCAAGACCCTCTCTGGGACCAGGTTCCCGGCCCAACTGTCGAAAAGAGGAAACGAGTTGCAGAAAACGGCAACGTACCGTCGACATCAGCCACAACACTGGGCCCGCATCTGAATCAGTCCATCGCTCAAAGCCGAGGGAGAGACCGAAAGCCGCTTAGCCGTTGTCAACGTCAGCTTTTGCTCGCCGCGAAGGCCCATCGTTGAGGACACTCTCACCTGCGTCTTCCAAAGCCGACCGCGTCGCTCATACAGAGAAATAGCCGCGCCGTCTGTTCAATCTCGAGGAAGCACACGACACGGAACCCTCAAGAGATATCTGCGGAGCCAGGTCACCCCGGCCGCGGCGTAATTGCTATTCTCGGGCGACGGAGAAGATCCCTGCTGACGAACGAACCGCGCCGAGGACGAGACCCACGTTCAAAAACCTCTTGGGTTTCGACTCCCCCAATTCCCGGCTCAACTCCAAAGCTGAACATCGTCAAGCTGGTCCAACATTCTCTCGCGCCTTTAAGCGGGATTTCACAAGGCAGATCAAGATGCTCGCTGCCTTCCGCTTCGGCAGGGATCTGTGGGACCCTTCCCACCGATTCGAGACCTCCTGGCTTCTGTCTCCCTACGTCTTGGGCGCATGTCGCGCTCTGATCGTGAGTATACTCCCCCCCTTAATCACGGCCTGCTATCATCCTGTCGCCGTGATCTCGTGTCGTCATTGCCAAGCCTCGCAACCCTGACACAACCTCCAACACACAGAGTCTGTACATCTTTGTCGTTCGCTTCTTCGTCATCGGCTGGACCTGCTCGCGCGCAGAATACGGCGGCTGCACCGAGGTCGGCAACAGCTTCTCCTACTTCACCGTCCTCACCTACTGGGGCCTCGGCTTCTACTTTCTCATCTCCGCCGTCCACACCCTCACCTACGCGCGCTCCGGATCGCCGCTCCTCGACCGCTTTCCGCGACCCCTCCAGGCCCTGCACGCCTTTTACTACACCACAATCACCACCTACCCCTTCATCGTCACCATCGTCTACTGGGCCATCATCTACAAGGCCCCATGGTACGCGGACCAGTTCAGCGCGTGGAGCAACGTGTCCCAACACGCCATGAACACGGGCTTCGCGCTGTTTGAGATTCTCATCCCGCGCACCAGCGCCGCGCAGCTCGAGTGGGTGCACATGCTCTGGCTCATCATCGTTCTGGCTCTGTACCTCGCCCTCGCCTACGTGACGTATTACACAAAGGGCTTTTACACGTACGACTTTTTGGATATCAAGGAGAATGGCAGCGGCCTCACCGCCGGCTACATTATCGGCATCGCCGTCGCCGGCATCGTCTTCTATCTCATCGTCAAGGGGCTCGTCTGGCTGAGGGAGTGGGTGACGGAGCGCAAGCTGGGCATGGACGGCAAGTTCGCGCAGCAGCACTACCCGACGTACGACATGGAAATGGGCACCGTCAACAGCAAGCATTAGACGGCGCGTTGCGGGTGCGTGTATACGGGGTTTTCGTGTGTATGTAGAAATCGTTTGGTTGAGAAAGCGGGCGGCATTATACCCCAGGGGAACGGTGGTAGCCGTGTCCCTGTCATGATTCGCAGCGTAGCGTTGAGATGTACAAATAACTGTCTAGTATGGTAATACAAGTAATTGTCAAGGCAAATGATTCGACCGATATGCGAGGAGAGTTTGCGACCGATCAGCACTTGAGCGAGATGCCTCTCCTCATCTCCGACTCGCGAATCTCAAACATGAACTGGACGCCAATGAAGAGCGCCGTGCACGCCGTGATGAAGAACATGACGCCTTTTGCTTTGGTGAGCTGTTGCTGCGACTCAAGGGGGGTTGCGATGCTTACCTGACCACTCATGCAAGATGCCGTGCAGAATGCTCTGCAAACCGTCCAGCCCAACCGCGAACCCGACGAGGTTGGCAGTCATCATCATGAGCACGTTTCCGACGGCGCCAGCGGCGCAGAGCCAGCGGTACACGTTCGGGCTGCTCTCCCACTTCCTCGCCGGGAACAGCATCTGCGCGAAAGCCTCCGGGAGGAGAAAGAGAACAATGAGCCAGCCCCAGATGAGCAGACGCAGACGAATGTCGTGCCATAGGGCCACGAATGTAAAGACCAAGAGGTACGTGGCGATAGACCGGACCGTGGCCTTCCACGAGCGGAAGTTGGCGCCGCCGAGGGGTACATAGATGTATCGGATGAGCCAGCGGTTGTACGAGCGATGCCACGCCTTCCAGAAGGATTTAGGGGACCAGTTGTCGGATACGCAGCGCAGCATGTTCTCCGGTGGGTCAACGCCGTCAAGGAGGGCCCAAAGACGGAAGAGGCGCCACGGAAGGAGGAGTTTGAGCCAGATAATGTGTAGGTTAAAATACGACAACAGCGAGAGCTGAGCAGGCGTGTAGGAAGACCAATCCGGGCCCGCCTTCGATATAGCGCAGACGTAGTCGTAATGCAAAACCAGCTCCATTGCGATCAGGACGAGGACGAAGCGGATGGCATAGCGGAAGGTACGCGACGTCTCGACGGAGGCGGGAGCATGTCGCAGTTGGGAGATGAAGTCGTTGTAGGTCATGATGGGCCCGACAAGGTAGAGCGGGGCGTAAATGGCGTAGGCGACGTAATTACGCCACGAGTAGTCCTGGGGAGCGGCGGATATGGCCAGGCGATCGCGTTCAGAGAGATTGGAGGGATCCAGCTGCTTCTTCTTGAGGATATCAGTACTGAGACGGGTGCCACGTTGGGGGAGATGGGCACACCTCCAGAGCGCTGTCGCCGCGGCGATCGAGACTGAAGTAGTAGTCCAGATTAAAGCTGATGAGACGCAGGACGGTAATGTTGAAGAGAATCTCCCAACGGCCCATCAGCCCACCATGGCGATCCAACCAGACACCCCATTGCACGAGGAAAGGATCCTCATCGATGACACTCGTGTGCACCGGCGGGGTGATGTAACGGGCAATGGCGGCGAACCTGTAACCCTGGCATAGCTCGTTGGCGAAGAGCATGCTCACATTGAATATCCACGTAGCAGCGGGGATATACTTCCGAGGGAGGGAGGTGGCGAGCTGGTAGTTGATTCGGAGAATGGCGAGAACCTTCAGGGCGGAAAAGCCGTGCAGGGCAACTAGGAAGACGAGGGCGAAACGGTAGTCGAAGGAGGCGCGTTGCTCAAGGCGGGCGTCGCCCTGTTCAGTCACTGACCTCTTGTCGGTTGGTGCCGGGAAAACGGCATTCCATAGTTTGCGGAGGAGGGGATGGAAGGTCAGAAGGGCCGCCATGTACGGGAGGTTCTGGCGAAAGGTATGATATTGCGCATCGGAGACGTCCTGAGGAGGGCTGCGTGAGTTGAGGCTTGGTTTCGAGGGATGCGAATGCGACTCACGATTTTGCGCCCGGGTATCCAGCCGTCGGCGAGCAAATGCTCGTAGTGCGCATATCGGTAGTCAGTGGCTGTGATGCATCGGTGAGCTTCATCGCGAGCTTGGTGCATCAAATTGGACTACCTACGCCTCGAGACATTATACGCAACCCACATCATGTACGGGATAACGCCGGCAATGAAGACGGAGTAGAACCAATATTCTGGGGTGTTCCATTTCGACGGCTGGGATCGGATCTGAGCCTTCTTGGACGATTCTTTGCTCTGCGCAGGATCGATTCGGGCCTCGACGACGGTCTTGTACGGCACTGATGACGAGTTCGTGAAGCGGGTATCGAGATTATCGAGGTCGTAGATGCTCCTCAGGAACGAGAGAGGGCCTCCCATGATGGGCTGCTGTTTGTGGGAGCTCGATTGCTTGGTATGAAAACGCACTGGGAGATTCAGACCATTGTCGGGTGCATCGGAGAGTCGCCGGGACTGTATCTCAGGAGAACAGATGGACTAATTGCCCGGGTGGTGGTGGTCGAGCATCGGAGGGGGAGATTGGCGAGGTCTCGTGTCCGTGGATCGTATTTCGTGTTCCATCCCATGTGTCCAATCGACGGGACCGTTATTTTTGTGACGCAAGGCTGCTAAGCCAAGGTAGGTACCTGCGTACCTGTAAGGTAAGGTACCTTAGGTGCCTTACCTTAGGGAGGCAGGTACCTGCTAAGGTCAGCTCTGACACCCCAGGGTGCCTGAAGACCCCCCGAAGCTAAGGTAGAGGAGCATCTATCGTATACCTATCTGGTAGGTGATTGGCACCTGAGCTGCCCGGAGAACTGGGGCATCACTGGTTTCTGGAACCCCCAAGGAGCGGGGGAGATCGACAAACCCCTTTTTCTTTCGCTGAGGCTCAGGGTCGCCTCACATGCCGAGGCTCTGCATCTTAAATCAGACAGGGTTCTGAGATTCTGTGGCCAATCGAGTCCAATGGGATTCAACCACAGCTCTGGAGGCCCAAACTTGACGACAGTCGTCGATGTCCTACCCAGCACGGAGTAGATTGCCCTTTCTACTCAGGTACTTGCTGCACGTTCAGTCTTCCCCTTTGATTGAGTACCTTGAGGAAAGGTACCTACGCAGTACGTAGTATGCTTTGCACCCACAGTTACGGATTCATTCGTTCCTGGCGGCTAGAGTTGATCAATGGCTCTACATGCACAAGTCTTCAGGTGCCTTGATCTCGGCATCGACTGCAATTTGAATCATTCTTCTCAAATATCTTTCAACCGACTGACTGACTGACCGACAATCTGTGAAGAAGGGACGCTCATGATCCGGGGGGAGCAGAAACAGAAGGCATCACCACCGCGAGTCCTCTGGAGTCCCGTGAATCAGCAGGAACCAATGGCCTGGAACCTGGAACCTGCCACTTCATCGACGTAGCAGCTTTGGGGAAAGACGTTCAACTGGTTGCGCCTGCTCCAACTCGATGTTATTGTCAACTCGAAAGATCCTGCTTGCCTGTACTTTACGCCCTGGGCCTCCGCGTGGTATAGGTAACTTGGGTACCCGCTTTCGACGTATTCTCCTACCACGGTGTGCTTGACCAACCCAAGTCGGCGACGAACAACGATGCTTTATATCGATAAGTGGCCAGGTGCCTCAAATCCATACATCACAGGGTGGGATGCGTCCTCGCAGGAAACAACAACCCAAGACCGCTTGAACCCTGGCTGTCCCAACACGGGCATCTACAATGGCTTCGCGTATTCGATCGGGCCGAGCGAGTCAACTTCATCACCAGACTCTCCGTACATGCCGACGAACGACATACCCTCGGCCGCAGCAAAAGTCGTGCACACGTCAGTCGTCTTGCTCCCAAGCTCCAGACTCTGACCCGTACTGGTGGTCGCCCGGAAGTATCCAATGCGATCGTTGCCATTCTTTTGGCCATTGCACACCTCCAGCGTTGTCCAGAACTCGTTCTCTCCCAGCCAAATGTCGTTGTAGTCACCTCCATCGCCACCGTGAGATGGAGGACTCGGGTCGCCGCCCTCCCATTTCACACCAACCATGTCGACGCGCTTGTCGCCCCTGCCAAAGATGGAGATGAGTCTGGTCTTGTTGGTGGCCATCATGAGGTCGGCGTCGTTGAACGGGGTTGACACGAGCGCGGCTGCTCCGCGGAAGATGTCGAGGAACTTGAGCCCCGTGTTCGCGTACTTGGTAAGATCAGTGTCCGGAACGACGGGCGCCGATGGCCATCCCCTGGCGCTCGCTATCTTCGTGACCATGAACTGGGCCGCGGGTTTCGCTGAAGGCTTGTAGTCTTGGTGAGCAGACCTCATGGCCCCGGGCAGAAAACCATTCTCGCTAAATTTCCCCAAAGTCAGCCGCCATGCCAGCTGAAGGATCTGTGACGGCAAGATTTACCAGACGGGGTCACCGCTGTTGCAGAACAAAGCTGCCTTGTCCTCGACAAAGTTAGGTATCCTGTCGTGGTCGTCCGCTTGCACGATGTTGCCGAAGGTGACGGCGGCAACGATCCTATCTTTGTACTGCGACTCGAGTTGTTCTCCAATTACACGAGACAGCATACCGCCTCCCTGGCTATATCCGGCCATCACGACGGTGGAACCCGGGCACTTGTTCATGTATGCCCGCACCAGGTCGCTCGCGCCGGCTAGCTCTTTCGGGTGGCACAGGTCGACAGAAAGACATATGTTGTCGCTCAGCTTTGCCGGGTATTCGATGCCCTGGATGGCAATCTTTTCGGGTGTCAAAGTCCACCGAAGGTACGATGCGAGCTGGGGTCCCGGTTGTTCTCCCTGGGGCACATCAGTTCGTCCGCGCAGATGAGGCGTCACGTCGGCAGTATTTTACACACCATATTGGAAGTTTGCGTGCTTCCGCGGAAGTATAAGAACATCGACTCCTTGCAGGCGCCATCCCGGACTTCGTTTTCAGTAAGGCCAATCGCGGCGTTGTCTCTGGCCAGCAGACCTTCCAGCTCGATACCCCTGGGCGTCACTCTCGCGAAGCCGGGCGCGAGCCCAGAGAGCAACACGAACGGCACGGCAGTAGAGATCTTCATGATGCTAGAGGACTTATAGAAACATTACTTATTAGCGAAAGTGTTCAGTGAAGGTAAAACGAGTGTGCGTATCAACGAATGACTTGACTAATCAGTGATGGTAGAGCGTCTGGCAATCTACATATACATCGTGCGACACGTTCCAAGTTGACAAGGTCAAGAGAACGGCATGGAACCAATTGCTGGAATGTTGCCGGGTTCCGCTGACAATCTACAGCGTCCCATTCAACCACGTATGAGATATATTACCCCAGCATTTCAGACGGGTAAGGAAACGATCGGTCAACAACACCAGGGAGCCATTACTGCTGAAAGCAGATTGAGGAGGAGAACCAGACTACAAAGCCCTTGCCCATAATTTGCAAACCCCACGAAGACTGGCGGCATCTCCGTCATCCTCCCTGTCTGGACCGGGAGGTGGGGGAGTGCGAGTCGATAGTCATTGTTTGCTCTTCACCATACTGAGTAGTGTCCCTCTCACAAAGACTGTCAAGCTTTGGAAAAAGGGACTGACATGTATGTGAGGCAACACATATTTACGAAACAACAGACTACATGAGTTGCGATCGAGGGATTTTGACTATGCAAATCTTCATCCAACGATCGTGAACTGTGGCAGCAAAGATGCCGATTAACGCACAGACGGGTAAGTAGTGCCGATCAGGTCCGGCTTGGCCGCTGAAGCCCCCTCATTTCCTTTTCATCCACATTCAACATCTAACATCTCCAGGTTTTTTTGGATGTATTTTCACACCTTATTGATTTAAGATTGAAGATTGAAGACCGAGGCGGCCGTTCGTTGACAAGCATCCGCACTACCAATAGCAATCCGTCAGATATGCTTTTGACAGCATCACCCTGGCTAGATCCCTCTTACTCGAAGATCTTGGGGTAAATGAAGCTTGAATTTTAAGTCTTGGTAAGTGCTGCTCAGTCTATCCTGAGTTCAACAGAGGATCACTGTTCCGGACATCGGTCTGCTTGTAGTGTTTAGGTTGGTGATCACTACCAGGCGACCGGGCCGGCTGTGAGCAATTTTGTATGTACGTGAGAAGAGATATTGCACTTGCCCTTTAAACTTTGAGCGCTGAATCGCCAACACTATACAGAGCCTGATGAGCGCCTCCGTCTGCCCTTTGATTGGTTGCGAGTCGTGGTTTGACGAAGCTTGAGCAAGATTCATTTTTTTCCTGGGCATGTGACCGCTTCTCGTTCCCATTGTTGCCATTTTGGTGTTCATCCGGTCTTGCTTTTGATGGCCCAGGTATCCCAGCCGTCAATTAGATTGGACCGATCTCTCGTGGAGTGGTCTGGATACCGACGCACCGGGCAGAAAATCGCTTGCGTCACGTAGACTTTGTGGCCAAGACCTCTTTGCGGTATGTGCCTAGAAAAGCACCGGTCTCTGGATTAGCTGCTCCGTTGTTGATTATGCCTCATTGTATGTCGACAAACGGCTCCGTCAGCAACCCCTTTCAAGTCCTTATTACGTGTCCTACTGCGATGGTCGGAACCGGTTGGTGCCGAGATGGCCAGAAACATGGCCGCGTCATGGGTAATCAATCATTCGGAGACTGGTACGAACGACTGCCTTTCTTGGCACGTCGTGCTCGGATTTCGTAACCCGTATGTTGATGGCCATGGGGCGTTGATTGCTCCTCGGACTCCACGGCGCTGCAAACCTCTGTCGAGCAGTCGACAGCAGTTATTGAGGATGGTATTTTCAGTTGAACTGCCACAGAGCAAGGCCTCTAGGTAGGGGTGCCCTGGTTCTTGACAACATTGAGTTGCACAACCTCGGGCAGCCGCCAACTTCCAAGACGCCGACCTCGGGATGCTTTCAATATGTAACTGCCACTAACAAATCCATGGGAACTGGTCTTTTGTTGCGAATAAGTTAGGCATGGAAAGTTTGAGCTACCCAAACTGGCACGGCAGTCAGTCATACAGCGCAGACAAGCAGGGTCTTGCTTACGAACAAGCCACGAAATTATTCCCTGAGCAGGCACAAAGACATCGTCACCTTCCACTCCAGATGCGTACTCGCTGCCCCTCAAAGGTTTGAGGTCGATACTGAACCAATTACGCCGGAGTATCACATAAGATCGCCACGGTACCAAAATCGTATACGTAGGGCCTGTGGTTCTCGTCGTTGAATGAAGAAAATCTCTAGGCCGCCCAAAAAATAAAAGAACATACAACACCAGGTATTCGATGGTCGTCACCGACCCAACTACTAATCCGGC
Organism: Colletotrichum spinosum; assembly: GCA_004366825.1. Classification (NCBI taxonomy): domain Eukaryota; kingdom Fungi; phylum Ascomycota; class Sordariomycetes; order Glomerellales; family Glomerellaceae; genus Colletotrichum; species Colletotrichum spinosum. The sequence goes on along the minus strand of QAPG01000006.1, from coordinate 141,285 downwards.
CCTCATCGGCTTATCTACGGGAGAGCGGACGGGATCCCGAGTTTTCCAATGGGTATGGTCGTATGTGGTAAATCTCGGCTCTGAGGACGTACTTGACTGGTGTGTCTCCTCCACAACCACAGTCAACATCAGTAACAACACCGCCACTGATTAGTATGGCCCTCGTACTACATGCCTTTCCTCTCGAGGGAGACCAGGGAAGGCATTTCAACTGGCAACTATGCGATTCGAACTAACCATGATACTGAATCGATAAGTCACGTCAAGTATAGTGACTCTCGGTCAAACAATCTTACTATATGTCCGCAACGAATCCGTATAAGACAAACGGTACTATCTGCAGGTGACTGCAACCACGTGAGTGGCTCAAAATCGGTTGAACCGACACCTTCGACAAGCACGAATACGGCATCGAGCGCATTCATAGATGTACAGGGGCAACCTATCGTGACACTCCTCACATCGGTGAGAGCCACCACGGCTTTTCCATGTGTCGTGAGTGCACTGATGGTTCATGACGAGGTTGTGCGCCTCTCTTTCTACTCGTCGAGCCCTCCCCTCGGGATTCATGAAGAGAGCGTTGGCGTCTCGATCCACAATGGCGTTAGCGCGTGCGAGAAGCCGCTCCTCGCTCCACTGGGCGCAGGCGCATGTCTTCCATTGCCGGCCACACAAGTAGCAGAATTGCGTTCCGCAGCGGCAGGCTAGGTATTGTTGTAAGCCGAGGTCGTGTAGCTGGATATGCGAGGTTATTATATGTAGCTTACTTATGTGGTAACAACCATGAATTAACTCCACGATCCTTCGGCAAGATAAGCATCGCTGCCAGCCGTTTGCGGCCGCGACCTGGAGCAGACTCTGTGTCAAGGTGTCCTGGGCACAGTCTTGGTTCTTGTGCTCGGCGCCCTTGCACATGACACAGGTTCTGTACCCGCATCGTTGACAGAATGCAATGTCGTCCTTGATGAACTCTTTCGGTATGAACGTCGAGCATGTTGGCTTGTGGCAGTACGTCCGGTTGGGTGTCGAGAACTCTACCGCTTTAGCTTGGAATTCCCCAATCAACTTCGAGGAGAGCAGCTGTCGGTAATCAGTCGCGGGAATGGGCTGTCCGCAGCATCGTGGAGGGAACAGCGACTCGTCCGTGAGTGATGTTTTAAAGAGCGTCTGTAGGCAGTTCCGGCAGTACTCGTGGCTGCACGGACAGCGTACCAGATCGGTGACAATGTAGTTGCTCAGGCAACTGTTGCACATCCTCTTCTCTCGCTTCACTGCACTGGTCGCGTCTGCCGTCTGCCCTCTGGATGCCGCCCATGTCGATGACTCGGCCTGGTCCAAGATATCGTCGTCGTCATAGTCATCTGTAGATACGTAGAGGGACTTCAGTTTGCTCAACAACTCTTCATCTACTTCCGCAGAAGGCTTCCCCTGCGTCGCATCAGTATGAGGATCTTGCTCAATCTTTCCGCCGCGGCTGAGACGAAGGGCGGCTTCTCTATCTCGTGCGGCCTGCTTCTCCTGAGATGCGAGGATGGAGACAAGACGTCCGTCGAGCTGGTTGGCCTTTGCTATGCTTTTACACATGCATCTATCCGAGGCGAGGAGGATACGAGTTTTGAGCTCCGACTTGTAAGCCTCAACAGCTATGTCGGCATCGGAGAATTCGCCCTGTCTGGTTTTCCCTTTGCTACTTTGCTTGATACTCTCCAGGTCCTCGAGCTGAATTTGGAGGACGAGACGGAGTGTCTCATCATCGATGTCGTCGCACAGCATTGCTTGCTGATGATCAATGTTGAGCACACGTAAAAATGAAACATCCGAAGGCCTGGAAACTTACCAGAACAAAAAAAAAACGACCTGTGAATTTGTCAAATCTGTCTACTTGAGTAGCACGAGAATGGGTGGGAATCTCTCCGTGATGAGAACAGCAGGCGCATCACTCAAGCAGGTTGTCCCTACTTCACAGCAGCATAAAAATGTAGAAGTCACATGTCGAAACAGAACATGATGGCGCCACAAGTCCAAAAGCTGAAGACTGTTGGGTGCCAACATTCTTCTTGAGCCGAACACTTCTGGCTAGTTTCAAACCTACGATGTGCGAGTACGGCCTCCTGCACGACACGTCTCCAAGGCAAATGCAATCGCAAAGCATCATTGAGTGACGATTGCAGGGCTCTGTGAACTTTTATGTTACCAAATGAAGTATAACGCTAACAAACGCCTCGATTCTGACGGTCTTCACAAAACGAGTTGCGACCCCGCCCTCTCGAAGAGGGTCTGGCGGTAAGTAGAGTTCAAATCATGGGTTTGCCGGCATGGGATTGGGAGGTATACTCTCTTACTTTGATTCTGAAGTTGTAAGGACTAGGATCCTCCAAGTACGGTGAAACGATGCGCAACGGCTCATCTACCTTTGAAGGGCATTTAGGTCCAAGAGCCTATCCCACATCGGCCAAGGTAGATCTGTTTTGCAGCAAGACTGGTTATTACACCATGAAAAGCACACATTTTTGTGTTCAGTGTCCCAGATAGACGGTCAATTACGCTAGAAACAAGAGTAATGTGGATGGTAGTGTAGCGGAAGAAGATCATGTCTGCCGGTGAACTGTTTGAAGACACATTCGATCTCGCCGGCGCTACCGCAATTGGAGACTTTTTCCAAGACAGCGATCCCGAACCCCGACACGATCGACAAACACCACAACACTGGGATCAAAGTTGGGTATTGACGGGAGATAGACGCGAGACTACCATCAAAGTTGGCCACTCCGGCGAGCTTGAGGACCCAAGTGTCAGATTAGCGAGGTCGAGCGATCTCGGGAACCCGCGTTGGGGGGGGGATCGCCACCAACACACCACACGCCTACCGATATTACGAAAGTGCCGACTCTACTGATGGCGATTCATTCCTATGGCTGATGAAGCACTGTCGCTGATTTCTCATATTGACGACTGTCGAGGGCCTATCCATGCCAAGACATCTCGGTGGCGGCTTCGACGTCTACGATGGCCTCTGGCTGCATCCTGCGCTTCTCCTTCTATAAACCAAAAGGGCCAAAACGGGGGAGTGGTCTGTGATACCCCCGACGTTTGGTTCGACCAGAGAGCATGGCTATTCCATCGTAATGACAGTGGCTATTATAGCTGGGACGCTTCTTCGGGTACAGCAGTCAGCTGGTTTGCAGCCGGACGAGAGCAACACATACACCAGACATCACCAACAGCCACCGCGGTAGGTTCTGCGGTCTGCCGTGGTCTGCCAACAGCAGGCTTCAATGCTACAGACGAAATTGATAACATCTGTGGGATATGTGGTACGAGAATTTATCAAAGCTTGCCTCGTGAAGCGTCGAACACCAAGCTATGCCCGCAACGTGCTCGCAGTAAACACCTCCGGACAGTCAATTCTGTTCCATTAGCAAGAATCGCTAGCCAAGGATGAGTAAGATTATCTGGGCTGCCCTCAAGGCCCTCACATTACATTGTATTCAGGCACAAGGACCTCGTAGGCTGGGCGGGGCCAGGCCATCAAGCTATCGTGACATCGTCACAGCGCGAGAAGGAAGGAGAACATGGCTGGCCGACCATTGGGTAACGCAATGGAATGGGTACACACTTACCGGAGACAACGTTTGTAAGGTAGTTTCAAACATGGTCAACCGTGATGGTTCAGCTGGCGTATAAATAATATTTTGATCCCAGTTGTGATCAAATTTCTGTACAACACATTACCAACTTTCGATATTCGACAACTACCCAAAAGAAGGATCGCGCACACTTCAAAAACGCACCCCGACGAATATCTTCTTCGCATCATCTCGAAAGACAAAAACCGCATACCCGGAACCAAATCTCCTCCCAAAACGTACATCACATACACCAGCATACACACGAGGTCAGACATGTGCGAGATCAAGCAGTATATATGCCCCTGCAATCGCCTCGCAAGGGTTCAAATAACCCACTGCGACGCCGTAGTCGACCGTCACGGGATCCCGAAGGAGATAGATGTCAACGTCGTGCAGCATTTCAGCTGGACGCCCTGGGAGGGCTGCGCGGCGCTCGACTTCCAGCCGTACATGTATGGGATCGGCATTTGCGCAAGGCACACGGAAATGATTGAGAATTGTAGCAACGTAGGATTCCTCACGAGGTTCCTGTCGCAAATCGTGTCAAGGGCTGCTGGGTACTGAAAATACAACACGTTTCCGGGTCTCTTTCTCCCCCTTGCCCCCCTTTCCCTCGAAAAGCCAGGGTCGAAAGGTCGGAAGGGTGATGAGTTAGATAAATTCCATGTTTATGTACAGTTCCGAACGGAATATGTGCCAGAAGAACATTATAGAGGTGAGGCGGTTGCTCTATACTTTGTTGAAATGAAACGCCGAATCTACGGAAGAAGTTCGACAACGTCGAAGCTGACACCGGGACTCAGGAATTTGGTGCCAGAGCTGCCAGAAATGCTATCGTACATTGTCAGTTCTGTTGAGTTCAAGTGAAGAATCGAGGGACACCAACACGTTGATGGTGAGAACCTGCCACTCGCTGGTACTCTGAATCCAAGCGGTTTGGGGCACAGCATACGTCAGCTTGACATTGTTTCCCCTGTAGGTTCCAACCTGGAGTACTGTCAGTATGTTCCCCTAGCCATGCATACAAGATTACCTACGGTCAAAGACCTGGTGCTGGCCTGGTTGGTGGCGGCAGGCAAAGAAGAGGCCCAGGAGTTGACGTTAATTGCAGGGCGGCCGCCAATGTAGCCCTCGGTGATTCCGATTCGAACAGTGTGGCCCGTCTTGAGCTGGTCGGCGGTGAGCTTGAAGTAGACGAGGTAGCCGCTGTTGACCTCTTTCCACATGTAGCCGGGGAAGCGGTTAGTAGAGTGAGTTCCAACTATGGCGTATTAGTGGCTACGGCGAGCACGATCCGAGGAGGTTGGCTTACCAATGAAGTTGCCGACGTTCCATGAGGCAATCCGGGTGTCAGACGGGTGCATGTACGTAGGTTTCATCGGAGTATCCTCGAAGTTGAGGAAGCCCTTGGGAGTTCCTGTGGGTTATTAGTAGTCGAATAGAGGGTTTGAAGTAATCACACATACCATCCCACTCTCCAATGCGCCAGATGTTGGCATCATCCTGGGGGTCAACGCAGGTAATGGTGTTGACGGCAGCGCCGGCTCCAGCCTTGATGCTGACGGACGACGTCGCGACCTCGAGCTCGTCCTTGTAGACGGTCAGGGTGTACGTGCCGGGAATGACGTTGGTGATGGACCAAGCTCCGCCAGCTCCAGCAGTCCCCCAGTACTGGGCGGCCGAGTTGCTGAGGCCAACGACGTAGGTTTTACCGCTCTTCATGTTGGCCAGACCGACACCTGAGGCGTAGCCACGACCGGAAGCAGGGACCCATCCGTCAATCTGTTCACCGTTAGTTTTAAGCAAGGGTTCAAGGTAATAGACTTTATTCGCACGCTCTTGTCATCGAACCATGACCAGTCGGCCTTGCGGGCGAAGAGGTTGGCGTTCGGATCTTCGCCGTTGGTGAAGGACAGGACGGATGGACCTTGGAGACCGGTGCGCATGGGGTCGGTATGGCCCATGTTGTAGTAGTAGATGTCGTACAGGTCCTGCACACACGATGTTAGCCATACCTCAGTAAGACGGAGTTTCAGACATACCTCTCCAGTCGGGTCAGCTCTGCGAACTAGAGAGCGGAAAAAGGGGCCACCCGATGCCTTCTCGTGGTTGCTCTGGCAGAAACGGTTGTGAGCCTTGCGCTGCTGCGATTCCCTGACGGTGGTGACTTACGCGGATCATGAAAAGACCGACACCGCTCTTCTTACGGCCAACATAGTCGTCTGCAAACAATCAGCATGAAACCCCTGACAGCGTGCTGGATTGTCTTACAGTCAATGGTGCGGCCGTAGTTGGAGCCCTGGTAGTGCTTGCTCTTGGTCAACCCGGCGCTGTTGACATTGATGTCCTGCGCCTCGATAACGGTGCTGCTTCCATCGTAGAAGTCGCTCTCGGTAGAATCGTGGCTGAAAATGCCGCCCTTGATCCTCACAATGTAGCGCATCGCAGAGACGGAATCGTCGGCCTTGTTCGTGAAGAGGTAGACGTTGTTGTTGCCATAGCGCACAAAGATCCAGTGCTGTATAAACAGGTCAGCTACACCAATGGTACGACACGTCAAGGATCCATCCTCCTCACCTTGAGCGTGCCGTGGACGACCGAAACCTTGATGACGTTGGAGTAGCTGGCAATGCTGACGGTGCTGGTGCCGAGACCAGATTCGACGTGCGTGTTCTTACCGCCCCAGCCGTTGTACTCGACACCCTTGAAGTTGAGCGAGGAGATGTCACCACAGCACTTGGTAACCTTAATGACCAAGTCCGAGCCAGAGTCGATCACGTACTCGCTGCCGTTGTCCGTCCAGCCCCAGGCCGCGAAGACAACCGAGGGCAGGAATAACAGGGTGTATATGAGCGAGAGGAGCAGCATGGCGTCGTATCCTCAAAAGTCTTGGAGAAAAGAATCAAAGGACACAACCGCAGCAGCAGTGCGGTCTCGACGGTAAGAAGTAACAGGAGGGACGATGAATAACGACAACGAGGCTGATCCCTTCCCATTGAGAGAGAGCGGGAGGACTAGCAGTCTCTTATCTTGTGCATCACGACCTTCCCGTCCGCCCGTCCGCTCCGCCCCTTACCAAGACCAAAGAGAATCCCTTTTCGGCCGGGAGCGTGACTTACACCATCCTTAAGCTTGATCACTTGACGGAACGTCTATGGTGGAATAGATTGGGTGTTGCAGTGCAAGCGGAGTTGGTGCGTGGTGAAGCTCCCCATGCCGAGCATGGATTCTCGGAGGTGGTCGCCCTACGAGGCGTCTCATCCGCGGTCATGGCAGCCCACCCATCATATCCGGACTGTATCCAGGGTTGAGGACTGGCTTTATTTGCTCATAATCTCATCCCCCTTTCCCATCCCAGGCCGTTCAATCATCGACCACCGCAAAAGCGGACACCATGATGGCATTGGCCGATTCGCGCGGATAACAGTTGGCACGCGGGTTGGTGGGATTGTCAACTCCCACGGCAATTTTGTCTGTAATAGTCCGTTGACGCGGCCAAGTGTATACATCCTTGACTCGACGAGGTAGCAAGCATCAAGCACATTGCTTTTGGGTAGCCTTTCAGCTGTCGTCCTGCGCTAGTGTCTTGGGCTTGCGTGTACGGTAATCTGGGAGACCGGTCGGATTGCCGACGAGCCTTGGCCGAGGGTTGCACTCGCGCGGTGATCGAAGCTTGACTCTTTGATCGTTGGCAGGCTGACAAGCGGCCTGCGACCGATTACCGGCCAAACTCCGTCACAAGGTGTGATTGGTGTCTCCCAAAGACGACATGTCCCATCTGAGCTGTGGAAGCCAGCTGCTACCCCCACATGGCGGGCTGCATGATGCTCCGCTGCTGCGTCGAGCAACTCCAATGAAATGGTCCACGATGCTCCGCCTGTCTGGCACTTCTCAAGTCTACACTACGACGTCGAACTCGTACGGAGTCCCAGAGCAAACAACTGACAATGTAGTGTCCAGGAGAGGTTCGTCGCTTGGCATCACGACGCGGTGTGTTTTCGACTGCCCGCTCTCATCTCTCTCTCTACACGTCTTCTTTCAGTAATCGAGTTCCGCGACGTAGTCTTTACACCCCAATTAGGAAGTGGATTGCGAGGACGGATTCGGGTCATCCCTTGCAAGTCGAGGGTCCACTGAACAGGCTATTGTCGCTACCGACCGCGGCGCAATTTGACTCAGTACCGTTGCCACGTTGCCGAGACGTTTCGTCGTCCACCGACTCTGTTCTCGTGCATGAGAAACTGCTGCTGATGGAGATTCAATTATTGCCTCTTCAAGAACACTGCGAAGCAGCCCAAGAAATTAGTGTTGACGTCTGACTGCACGGAGTAATCCAGAGCAAAATTAGTACCTGACGCCAATCAAGAACCCACGTGTCGTCGTTTCAATGTCGAAAAATTTCTTACCAAAAAGTCCAAGGAGACTTGAGAGTGGATCGTGGCATTCCATTTTCGGACTGGATATTGATTTTGATATGAACTTGGAAAAAGACCATACGCGTCCGTATTCCTACGTCAATTGCCTTTGGGAGGACATCAGGGACCAGGCGGTGGCTCAAGCGCTTGCCCCCACTTTTCTGGGCCATTCCCGAAAATACACGGCCCCGATACGCCCCACTGCATCGGCGCCGGGGGCCGACCAATGCCGTTAGCTCTGCCATGGTATCTCCATCCCCGTATTGACTCGGGGCATTACGACAGTCGAATGCAGGTATCCTTATCTATTATTTGTTGTCTCAGCCGCTTAGATGCTGGAAAGAGGCTAAACCCAGCAGATGTCACATCTTCTTCTCCGCAACACTCAGTATTCGGGCCATGCCGTCCTTCAATTCAATCCACACTGCTAGGCCAGATTTGCCAGGAAAATCCAATGTCAGAACCACGAGGCAACCCGCTGGTTTTCGATGTACCACGAGTGAAAAGTGCAACCGGACCGAGCCACGCACGTACTGCTGGCTTAGGTTATGTATACTGCAATCTCTGGAAAGCTTCAGTACCCCGAGGGCCTCCTCGGTATACTGCTTTATCTGCACGCCTCCTCCTCATACAGTTGTCATATTACGGTTTGTGCGTGCTCACCAAAGAACATATAGGGCACCGTACGACGTCACGACGGCCACGTGTGTTCATGAATCGTGATTTTTCAGTACGAAACTGCTCATCTACCCATCAATCGGACACCTATAGTCATGGGCATGGCTCTCAAGTCTTCGACTCGCGCCCTCAACCTCCGGCTGAGCCTGATAGGCGTCCAAACAGCTTTGGTGGTAAATATGCCGGCAAGCCAGAACCACCAGCGGCCCGAGAGGCTGTTCCACAGACCGCGTCGTCGCATCTTGACTATCGCGATCCTCTTCAGTCTCGTCGCCATCCACTTCCGCCCCCGATGCCCCATTCGCAGCATTTGCATTGCCCTTTCCATACAAAATCGGCAAAGGTTCCGCAGGACTACTTGTCGCCTTGCCCTTCATGCGTTCGGAATTACCAGCCAGAGCTTTCCTCTCAGCCTTGTCATGCTCATCGCGCGCTTGCTTCTCCTCCCACGCCTCAAACACGTTGCCAGAAACACCGGGCCCCCAGATGCGACGGCCACAAGCTTCACATGTCGAACCCCGTGGGCGCCAGCCGCGTTGTCGGAGGTCGACGGCTTGCTTCACGTTGACGAACAGGCTCCTCTCCAGCAGGCGATTCGACAGCCGCAAAATGGACTCTTCGTATGCGTATGCCGAAAAGATGGATGCGAGCACTGACCGGAGGTCGGCCAGGTTAGGCGATGAGGCGGCCGCTCGAGTCAAGAAAGCTCGCAGAATACGGAGGAACGACAGGTTGTTTCCGGCATTTGACAGGAGCCTGCCTCCAGCCTGGGCACCCGCCGGGGTCGAAGTTGTCGTGAGGAGAGCCGTAAAGGTGTGCTGAACCAATGATCGCAAAAGTGCCAGGAGTTTGTCTTTGTACAAGCCGTCGAGAACCTCTGCCCGCGCTTCGTCAGTCTCACCGGTGACACCGCTGGTCAATTCTATAGCGGAGGAAACATTCCGCGTATTTTGGACGGAAGCATCAATCAGACTAAGCCACAGCTCCTCATCGGGCGACAGAACCTCCGATGTGTTTTTGGTTTTGCGTTGGACACCATTTGCCTTCCTCGACGATTTGGTCTGACCCTGACAAAGCCAAATGCCCACGTGAACGTACTTCTGTAAAGCGCGCAGCGTCTCTTCCGCTCCTGACTGCAGGGCACTCGATGTCTTTTCCAGAGCGCCTTTTAGAATTCCCTGCAAGGCCGATTCCAGCGTGCCGAGGTGCTGGACTAGTCTGTCCATAGCTTCCTTGACTTGCCCCTCTCGCGCCATGAGAACGACAGCAGCGTCAATGACTCCAGTTTCTTCCATCGCGGGGAGCAACACGTCGAGCCTGAGGTTAACGGACTGGACCAAGCCGATGTAATCAGAAACGTGCGTCGGATCGTACTTGCACATGAGCTGGACATATCGTTCGGTGAGAGCGCGATCTGGATTCGCCGAGCTTTCGTTCTCTCGCTTCTCGGGCTCGAGCAGCGTCCGCAGGTAAAAGAATTGGAGCTCTGGAGCGTCTGGAGCCGAGTCCAGCACATGCTGGTGCACGTCAACGGGCTGCGCCGCCAGCACCTTGGCCGCTTGGAGAGGGCTCGTTCCGAGGAGTTCCCTGGCGTTGTTCTTGATTGCTTCGAGGACGTCCTGCACCTGTCGACGACTGAGACCGCTATGTGGCCGAAGACAATCCCCAATGCATTCAAAGACGGCGTCCCGGTCAGCGGGGTCTTCGAAGTAAGTCTGGACAAGCTTGCCATACTGATTGTCAACCTTGTACTGCCTCTTCAATATCCGATAGAAGCCGGCCTTCTTGAACATGGGTATCAGCGCATCGGCATCGGGCGGCTGATAAATCGAGAGGAGGTACTCGGCGCTGAGTTGCGCGTCTTCGGCGAGGTCGGCTCCAGGGTAGTTGCAAAGCCCGGTCAGCACCTTTGTCAGTGTCGAGCCGGGGAAAAGCAAGTACTGGGGGAACTTCGGCAGATTCCGGGCGATGAACATGTCGAGGTAGATGTTGTCCTCTGCTGCGAAATCGGCGGTGTTCATAATCTCCAAGAGGATGGAGACGATATACTGACGGTCGACGGTGAGGCCGAAAATCTGCTCTTCAGGGACGTCGCCTCTGAAGCCGCCGTTAAGTTGTTTCTCGGGCGAGTCGTTCAAGAACGAATCTTCGAAGGCCTCGTTGACCGCACTCAGGAAGCTCGGGGCGTCAAACTTTAGAATGAGTCTGAGATACGGAAATGACGGCTCGGTGTGATGGTCTGGCCGGGTGAGAAATCGGCGCTCGCTGCCCCGAGGCCAGATGACGCTATTTCCTGAGAACAAAAACCAGTAAATTTCAGCTTTAGCTTTCGAGGCGACAGCATCATCCATGGCCTCGCCTGTGGGGTATACTCTGCCCGTGAGGACGTAAGAGAGGTAGGGGAACATCTTCAATGCGTTCACCCCGTAGATTTCGTCATCCATGTTTCCGGAAGACATGTAATCGCCATTGCTCATCAGCGGGATCAGCAGAGTGAGAAGGTCTATCAGTGGCGTAATGTAGTCGCCCAGCGCCTGGTTCCAGACGTAAATAAGGGCATCGTAGAGGCTGTGCTGCTTGCACAGCAGCGTGATCTGATCGAGATCTAGGGTCCTCGTATCCATGTGGACAATCATCTCCTCCAAGCGGCTCTCCCATCCTTTGGTGACGTAATGGGATACTGTGCTTTTGACCACCGTAGGTGGCACGACGGTTATACTTTTCTCGAGGATATAGGGTTCCATCGTTTCGAGGAAAATACCCTCTACGCCGGCATCGTCGTACCATTCGTACATCTCATCAAAGAGGAAGTCGATGTCACCCACACTATGGCAGGCAGTAAAGCAGATCTCGGCCAGCTCGCGCAGGTGGTTGTCGTCGGCGGCAGACTTGTCCTTTTGCCGTTGCGTAAAAGCGTATTTCAGAGACGCCCTCATAATCTCCATGAGCTTGTCGCGGACCATAGAATGTCGCGTTGCGGTGTCTTCGGGCAGGCCAATGGTGAGCTTGTCGGCGTCGCCAGTGTAGTAGGAAGTGCCGAGCTGGATAGCTGCAACGTAATCGCCATTCTCCATAAGAGCGATGATGCGGTCGGCCCAGTTGGACAGCGAGCCTATCGACACATCGTTGAAGCCGAGCAAAAAGACCTTGCCCTTGTATGTCTTGAAGCTCATGTAGAATGCATCAGCGACAACGCCATGCATGGAAGTATCGTCTTCATCAAGCTGTTCCACCAAGTTGTGTAACTGCTTGGAAAACAGATCTGCATGGTATATAAATTTGTTCATGAGGTCGAAAGCCTCGGTCATGCGCATGGTCCGGTCTTCGAGCACGATCAGTCGCTGAGTGATGGTCAAGACGGTCAAGACAGAGCGGCTGAGCCATTGGACGGCCACAATAGCCTCTTCGCACTTCCACCTACTCCGTGCCTTGAATTTGAGTGTCGCCGGCTTGTCTTTGTTGTCTGCGGGTATCTCGTCCACATCCAGTACGGTCAAGACATTGGACCAGCAATAGGCCAATTTGACTTTGGAAATGTCACTGCCTGTGACGTGATCCGGAACCTTGAGCTTCACCGCCGGGAACCACGCTAGACAGCCAGTCATGGCACTGTGATGAGCAACATCCTTGGGCCTCGCCGATTTATGTTGAGTCTCGGCCACTGGCGTCGTAGACACAATGACGAGGAGGTAGGGTGTTAGCATGGCCGTGAGACCCAAGGTGTCTGTCGCACGCACAGTGTTGCCCATAGGAAGAGAGCCGAAGGCCAGAACGGTGCTGGGCTTGAGAGGCTTGCCAGCGGGAGGCGTCGCGTTAAGGTATCGTCCGAGGATTCTAGTAGTCTTGACGGTTCTGCCCAGAGACCCGGTTCCTCGAGTGGCCAAGTGCGAAAAGGCCATGCCTCGGTCGTTCGCTGAGGCGACAGCAGTGCGCCTGCTGCCGAGGAATCCCAGGTGCGTTACTGCGTAACCCGGGAGATGTCCATCCGCTGTCCTATTCTCGAGCTGCGACGCGTCCAGGTGCGGAATGGACAGGAAGGGCCTCGATACACGATTCGTTTCCCATGTGAAAATGTTTCCGTTGGCGTGGCCACCGGCGATGACAGTTTGGTCCCCCGACATCGCAATGGCCGTAACAGCGCCGGATTCGACAGCCTTAGTGCCAGGCCCGATGATGGTCTTCAAAATTTGGTTATAATCAAATATTAGTATTATTCCCTTGCTCGTTCCCAGCACAATCGATGATGAGACGGAAATGCAGGTAGGGGTGCCAAAGTTGCGCTTGCCAGCCTCTGAGAAGGCCTGACCGTTCAGCTTCTTCAGCCTTATCCATCGCACAACCTCCCACGGCGGTGACAAAGTATCCGTGTCTTCGCGATCGAGCAGTCCCGAGCTGAGGGATGCAGAGCGGCTGTGGCCGGTAAGGAAGGCGGGCGAGGACGATCGGGAACTGTTGTTGAAGCTAGAGGAGGAGATGCGAGACTGAAAGCGGCGGTCGAAAGGGCGGAACGAGGGGGTGGGACTGCTTAGACCCGGTCGCGAGGCCACAGATGGAAGAACACTGCTACTGGGGGAGGATATTACGGAGCCCTGCGATACAAATCAGTCGATGCATGGTCGAAGTCATAGCTTCGCTTACCTGGATAGACGGCGAGTCGTCCGGGACGGACAGCAGGGAATCAATGGGACTTCCCAAGCGCTTAGGGGCCGCGTCCAGCGATCCTTCATCGGAAACATCGTCGGCTTGTTCTCGGAGAATCTGGCGATAGCGATTCGATACCGCGCCATTCTCGATAGCCGGAGACGGGGTGGAGGGCTGCGTCTCGTCGTCGTCCAAGTGGCCGACGATGCCATCCTCGTCCCTCTCAGCCTTTATCGTTTCCTCGTCGCTGGAAGCTGGAATGTCCGCAGAGGACAAGTCATCTTGTTCCGCCATTGCGTCGCCAGTTCCATTATCCCTCTCCTTCGGTGGTGGGGTCATCAATGGCGGTTCATCAGACACATGGCTCCCTCCCAGGGTCGGGTCAGACAGGTCGCTCGAGGCCAGAGCTTCGACTTGCTTGTGACAGGGAGAGGAAAGGGCAAAGGAGCCTCGGCTCAATTGGAGATCGGTGGAAAGCGAGTAAGACCAAACAATCAGAGGTAAAGACGCTTCTTGCGATGCGACTTTGGTCTTGCAACCCCTATCAGACGAAGACAGCTGTCGTATCAATGGTCGTTTAGTTGCATCCTGCGAGAGCGCATTACGCAGCTTGGACACACAGTCCACACACGCCCCAGTTCCAGGTTCAGGCTCCAGCCACCTAGTGTAAGGTAGGAGAGCTCCAGCCCAGCACGGACGGGGTTTCTCCGGCGGGCCGGCCGCGATCGTCGCCAAACGTTCAATGCGAGCCAGTGGACCTCACTTACATCATCGGCGCTACGTACAGCTCGCGCTGGCAGAATCTGTACGGATACGTAGTAAACATCTTTCTGTATGAAGCACCTCACCTTTGATACCCAGTAATCGCAAACCCCACACGCGTCAGTCACGGTCTCGTGACGACTTCACTCGCGACAGTCTCCGAACCCCCACACCACGCTCTTTAACATCCCAAACTCGAAAATCGAAAACGCACATCATGTCTTCCATAGGGCCTCAGTTTCCTCCACACCTCACCAAAAGGAGGCGTACTTCAGACGAGAGTGGCGCGAACTCACCGCCAGCGAAGCAATCACGCAACACCGAAGAGATTGACGTGGAGGATGACTCTGACGACGACGACGACGACGATTACGGACCAACAGCGCCTTCAGCACCCTCACCGAAACCCTCAATAGGACCTACCATGCCCGCGACCACCAACACCAACGAAATCCCTCTCGACGATTCCGATTCGGATTCAGAAGACTACGGCCCTCACGCTCCTCGAGCCGCCCAACGACCCCCAGCACCACCGCCCAACCCCTCCATAGGCCCATCCATGCCGCCAAAGCAGACCATCGGCCCGACCCTACCCTCAAAACATTCTATAGGCCCTACTCTCCCTCCGTCAAACGCCGAGGAATCGTCAGACTCTGACGACGACTACGGCCCCGCCCTCCCTAGCTCAACCACATCCGCCCAACGCACCCGCGCAGCAGAAGCAGCAGCCGCTGCCGCCACCGCATCCGCTCCCACAGGTCCTCAGCGCGACGACTGGATGCTCGCTCCGCCGACAGACTCGGGCTACCGCGAGCGCGACCCGACAAAACTCAAGAACCGCAAATTCGCCAGCGGCAAATCGTCATCGGCAGCGGCCGGCGGTGGCGGTGGTGGTATCAGCAGCATCTGGACCGAAACGCCGGAACAGAAACGCAAACGCCTCGAAGATGCCGTCCTCGGTCGCGGAGATCAGACCGCTGGCGCTCAGCAGCAGCAGAAGCAACCGAGGCGCACAAAAGAGGAGGAAGAGCGCGACAGGCGCATTAGCGAGAATATTGCCGCCGCGCGAGCCCGGAGCCTACGCGAGCAACAGCAAAGTACTCCAATCGGCCGTCAGGCTGGACCGGACGACGAGGAAGAGGATGATCCTAGCAAAAGAGCCTTCGATAGAGAGAAAGACATGGCTATCGGCGGGAAAATTACGTCTTCTCAGAAAAAGGAGTTGCTCAACCGGGCCAAGGACTTTGGTGGACGGTTTCAGAAGGGGTCGTATCTTTGATCTCGGGAGACCGTCAACATGCACGAGAGAATAGGCGCCCCACAGGCGCTGGTAGAGATAAGTTACGGTGATGGGTAAATGTCATTATTCCATATTGAGGTATGCCAGTGTCGCCGCAACTCCGCCGCTCCTCTCACTTCAAAATCAAACCCACCAGGCCTCCCCAACTTTGATGCGGCTCCTGATGCCGCGTCGCAGTAGTCGGTCCGTCACCAGGCCCTTCTTCCGCGCGGTGCTCTTCATCCTCTCTGGTACGCGTAATATGTAAAGGGGGTATGAAAAGCGGCATCGCGTGCATGTATAATGCAGTTAACATCGCAGTTCTATGCTGAGATGTGCAAATTGGTCTTTGGGTATGATGTACAAGCGTAGCACACTAAAAATGGCAGTCGTCTCGTGAGACGCACGACGTGCTTCCGTCACCTCGTCTCCGAGTTAGTTGGTGCCGAAGTGTTTTGAGTACCAGCTTCGAGCTGAGAGGGGCTGACATTGGCCCCAGACGCCGTGGGGGTTTCAGTGTTGTTTTCGTTGCCTCGACGCAAAGGATTGCGCAGCGCGGTTCTGAAGTTTGACAGTAATCCGCGGCTCTCCTGGTTCTCGCTCACAAGTGGTGACTGCGGTGTAGGTGTCACCGCAGCGGCCTGCTGAGGGCGTCGACGACGGTTCGACCGGTTGTTGTTCTGTTGTCGTTGACCTCTGTTGCGTCCGCCAAGGCCGAGACGCTGGCTACTGAGGTGGTACCACGCCGCGGGTGGTGCGTTGGGCATGTTTGTGCGCGATGCCGTCCGCGCCATGTCGCCGTTGGCGTTGGCATCACCCTCGCCAGCAGCCGGACGAGGTTTGGGAGTATAATAATCGGCCTTGCACAGCGGGCAGCAAGCTCTCCGGCTTGTAAGCCATGGATCAACGCAAACTGCGTGGAAAGCGTGACCGCAAGTAAGACCACGGATATCATCGTCGTCTTCTAAAGTATCGATACAAATAGCACACGTGTCGCCGCTCGTGGCCATAAGCTCGGGGGGCAGGGCAGCATTGATGTGCTCATCGTCATCGTCCTCATCTTCGCTATTGACGCGTTGCAGTGGGGTGGCAGACGTTGGGGACTGAACTCCAGGTTCCGCATGATTCGAGGCCGTAGATGTGGCGCCGTCCTTCTTCACTACGTCTTCGGTGGCAGGCTTCTCTGATAAAATAGGTTTGTTGCCGTTGTCGGTGGTGGAACGACCATCCACAGACTCTCGCTCTTTCGAAGGTAATTCAGGCACAATCCCCTCAACAGAACGAATGCTGTTCGCGCGGCTCGGGGGAGCGGACACCCCGCCAGCAGTGGGAAGGCCTTCTCTCGCCCGTTCGGATACCCAAGTCTTGTATTTCATCATTGGGAATTTATCGTTCACCTCGTCCATGGTCATCAGCTTCTTCTCGCGACGACGGCGATGTGGGCGAGGCATGTTTTCCAGGTTAATAGGCTCGCCATCTTCGTTCAAGCGCATGGCGCGGTTGCGGGCATTGTAGCGGAAGCAGTACTTGACACCAACAATAATCCTGCACATGTTAGACTAAGAACCAGGCGCCCGGCGGCGTTCAAGCTCACCATAGGTTGGTGAAGACAACTCCGAAGCCCAAAGCAACGAAGAAGAGCAGCGGAGAGCTCGTCGAATTACCGCCACCTCCTCCGCCTCCTCCTCCACTACCAGTATTAGCGGGCGGCTCCGCAGTTTCTGTAGCATCAGCAGCAAAGGTAGACGTCGGAGTTGCCGATGATGGTGTCGAGAAGAAGGTCGGCGTCATAGTGGGACTAGCCGAGGGAGCGAACGACGAGGTAGGGTCCGCGGACACCTGGCGAACGGCGATGCGTCCAACCTCAACGAGGATGTCGTTCAGAACGGGCATATTGGCGGTGGTGAGATGAATCGGGTCGTCGAGACGATGGCACACCAACGACAGGTGATATCGAAGGGGTGATCACGGTCGGAGAGAACGCAGAACCATGGATGGATCGAAAGCGTGGTGAAGAGGCGAATCTATTGACGTGAACTCGGATGCCGAAAGCAGCGTCCTCGACGGAAATGGCAGGCCTCTGCTCTGTGTTGCTCTGAAGCCCGGTCGCATGCGGCCACGAATGATTCTTTCGCAGGCAGAAAGATCCTTCTTTCTTTCCTTTTGCGTTGTCGAACACTGCCAGGGAAAGAAGCAGCAGAGTCGAGTATTTCCAATCTACTCGAGCCAAGCAAGCAGCGGAGTTGAGTAGATGTAACTGGAACGAGAGGAAATTCACGACTCGACGCCGGACGGAACGGTACGGGGTTGGGAGGGAAAGCAGGTCCAAGTGAGGGAGAGAGCGGCGGGAAGGGAAAGTGCAGGTGGAGTGGGATAAGTATGGAACACAGACAGTGAACAAGCAACAGTGGGAACTCGACGCTCGTCACCTTAGGTACGCTGCCTCCTAGGTACTCTGTGACGGACAGCGCCAGTGAGCACTAACACAGCCCCGGTCCGGGTCGAAGTAAAAAGTGGAAATGCGAGGCGGCGGGCGGGTAAAGACAGTACTGTTGGATACGACTGGGAAGAGAGAAGAGTCTGGGATTGGGATTGGGACTGGGGCTGGGACTGGCCTTGGAAGGGAGACGGGACGGATACAAGACCAGGCGAAGGGGGGAGCGAGACGATGCACACCTTCCACCACTGCAACTCACACTTTCTAGGCTGGATCGAGTAAGCCTGGGGGGGCTGCCAGGAAGAAGCGGCACCACATCACCACTCCCACCACCTTCACCACGGCCGCATGTAGCGTACATCGTATACATCTTACTTGGGTGGTCTGGTCTGGCCTGGCCTGGCTTGCGCTTATGGCGTAGGTATAGTATTGTCCGTTTCCAACATGTGTTCCGCAGACAAGTGCTGAGGTCCTGGTTTATTCCAGCCAACGTCCGCCGGCCAGCAGATAAATACGGATACCTAATCGTAGTGTACTTCTTGTATCGACTTGTTCGCAAGTAAGGTGCCTATCACAGTGCTGTACAAAGTCCACTCTGGGAGGACTGGGGAAGGTGGAGAGGAGAGAGCTGCGAGACGGGACTGGATTGGCCAGGGCAAGGGCAAGGGCTGCATGCAAGGAGGTGCAGGAGGGATGAGGAGCGGGTCGCTGTCGCTTCGTCCGTAGCAGAGCAGCCTCTTTCCTCTGGCTCGATACTTGGACTGGGTAGGTCCGTACCTCATACTTACTACAGATGGCCGCAGGGTTTTGGCTGCACTGTGTCGCTGCGATGCCTCTGACAATGAAGTCGGATGTCGAGGGACAAGGCACTACTCCTGCCCATGCTGACGCTGATGCCGACGCACACGCTGACGATGCACGCAAACACACTCTCTCGGATGCTGCTGGAGCTGAATGCGTTAGAGACCGATGGCCGCGTCTGGGCACGAGAGTGTCATGGGGACGGGACGTCCGCGTATTTCACAATTTGCTTGCCCTTTGCTACATAGTACGACCATGTGAATGCACTCAACAACCGAGCAACCAGCGACATTGATGTCCATGTCAGAGTCCGGGCGGCCGTTCGAGATGCTAGCAAGGCAGTGCGATACATGGTAACGATTAACAGCTCACGGACTCGATCCCGTCAGTCAACCTCGTTTTCAGTTCGCGGTATGTCCGAGCTAATCTAGATTTGGTACAATAGCGGAGACGTCCTGCCATAGCTGGCTTAGCGCCACGTCTGCCCAAGTGCGTACCCTGTCTTTTTGTGCGTCCTTGGCTGGGGAACCAGGTCAGAAGTGTCTGCCACAGTACGGAGTGCCTGCCACGTAAGGTTCTGTTCACGATTGTAAAAGAGAAGGCGGGGGACAGTCCACGCCTGCCCAGGGCGCGGGGACCTTCACTGGTGAAGGAAGCCTCGAAGTGTCTCCTACGTGGGTGCCTGGCTGGGCAGTCCCTTTCCACACCACACCAAATCACGTCGCTCTCGACACCTTCATCTGCCTGCCTAGCACGCAACATTTATGGCCTGCTGGCTGTTGCTTGTTGGCTTGAAGAGGGCTGGTCCGGAGGCGCATACCATGAACGGTGTGCCGTCGCGTCCACGGTGTGCTGCATGGCCTTTCTCCAGCTAGGTACTTGTCGAATCGCACCCAAATTCCATCCTGCTACCCTTCGCCATTCGCATACACACTAAACTTTCTGCCCTTCACTTCCTCCAGATCGTTGTTGCTCTTTTCTTTGTTGTCATTCTTCGCCTTCAAATCTGATACTCGCGCCGACGTTCCAAGGGGCTTGCAGTAGCCCAGCCCCTACCCCCAAATCAAGGGGTACGATGTGATGCTGATTTGACACCAGGGACAGGTCTGCGATACTGTGACATGCCACCGAGGCAGAAAACCTTCCCGGAAGCAGGTACGCGGTACATCTGTCGGGGTCAAGCCTGAGATTCCAAGAAACACTGTCGCCTGCACAACCTCACATGGGACACGCATCGAGACCCTCCCTAGCCATTCCTGTCCCCATATCTTACAGAGTAATGCTTCCGCGGAGAGACGTCCTATATTCTGTACAGAGTGCGGGCACAGAATACGTCTATCGCGGCGAGTGACCGGTATACTTACCACGTCACTGCCGTCGCTTGCCACCGTCTCTATCGGCAATTCTCCTATTCAAGCACAAGCGATTCATACCATCGCCAAGTGTCCCTGACGGCGACAAAGACCTTTGTCCATTGTTCGTCAGCCACGCCAGCAGTAGTATTGTGGCGTCTCTGCCATCATGGCCTCCGTTGCTACTTGTCTCCGTCACCGCCCCGGGCGCCCCAGTCCGATGCGTTGGTGATCCCCCATGAAAAGAACCAGGTGGTCAAAGGTGGGGTCCGCATCGGCTGGAAGACGGCGCCATGCAGCTCACCAAAGAATCGGAGAAGTAAGTCCAACGCCGCGGACGCAGCCGTAGAAGTGGCGGCCTGGCGCCAGAAGATATACCCTAACAATAGTAAATTCGGAAACAGTTGGCTCGGCTGTTTCGTCATCCCACTGCGTACAGAGTCACTACGCAGTACATGAATTGAACTTGACAACGCGCGTCTTGAAAACGTGCGCAGATGATGCTGTGTCGCAGTCAGAGAAAGGAATGTCGGAAAAGACGAAAAAAGACGTTCCATTTGCACAAAGGCCATGCTGTTCTTGCTGAAGAGCATGCATGAGGCGGCTCCATTGCACGCATTGTTTGCTTCTCAGCATTACGGCCGGATGGTCCGCCTAGAGCCGTTCAGGGTTGCTTGATCAGCCGCAAGAATCGTTTTGTATCTCGCCAGTCTGGTCTTTACGTGCAATAAGCAATGACCAGCTCGCGTGTCTTCACCAAGCTAGGATATACCAGTCGGACATGCTCCGCAAGGATGATTGCCCTGAGTCAGGCTACCTCAGACAAGCACCGGAAACGACAGCTTTGGACGCCGAAGCCCCAGGCTGTGCCCTACACACTTCGACTGCTCCTCGGCAGCGCATCGGCGAGCCCAGCCCACAGTGTAGGCTCATCCGGCCCGGCCGATCCAAAGGCGCCTCGAGTCTTCACCCAACCAAGGACGACGGCTCGTCCATCCGCAGGAGCAGGAACAGAGGCTAGGAGGGATACAACAATATACGCGTATCCGCATAACACGAGAAGAAGAAATGCCTCATCGGCCACTCGCAGAATACGACGTTGAGAATTGCGCCTCATTACGAGTCGTCTGGCAGCCGCGACACGTTCGACAACAGAATATCGTTTTGCCCCAAGCACTCTGATCAGTCGGTTGGAAGCTTGTGCTCAAACCATCACCTGGAGGCCAGACACTGATGGCCAATACGCGTGCCTGAACTGCTATAGCCATTCACAACTTCAGACGTCTGCAGCAAGGACGCTTGGGCCGGCGAACGACTGATTTCACCTCATCTTCCCAATGTTTCAGCGTCACAGACAAAGACGACGCTCTTTGCCACGGCATCGCGTGCTACGTCGGCTTGAATCAAGCATCGTCAATGCTAGCCTCCATTGTCCGTCTCGCCTCAACTCCTCGGGCCCTACCGCCGGCTTTCCAGCACCATGATTCGCATCCCTTACCGCGTGCTCGTCCGTTGAGCTGTCAGTGCCACTCAAATTAGTCCGAGGGCTGAAGTGCTATTTTCGCAATCGGCAAACCCCAGCTTCCGCCCGGGCTTAAGTTATCAGACAGCCAAATTGCAATAGTGCCGTCCTGGAGACACAGCACATGCATGTCTCGAACGCGTTTATCAGATGTTTAAAGCATGCCCAATTGCCGCCTCAAAACTACTTCACACCGCTCGTCTCAAGATTCGGCCGCTGGAAACGCCCAGACGCTCTTTCAACGAAGCTTAGGCATCGCAGCTCTCAGGGGATGCCCAGCCAAGTCTTGTAGGAAGCATGTTCCCAACTAAACTTCGTCGATGTTAGTAGTTGCTGATAGCTGAGTTGGCAGCTGCAATGGACGTTCGTTGGTCTGTTTGTTTCGAGAAGCACAGCAGAGACGCGAGACTTGTCGAGGATCCCCGCTGTATAAGTAAGATTCGTTGCACACAGCCAATGGCAGTGTACGACCTAGGAAACTGATCCGTCGCTAACATCGCGACAGTACGACCAATTAGTCTTTGTACGGTGCATATACTTGTAGAGATGACGGCCGTCGCCCGGAGAGGCTGATCCAACCGATGACGCTGACCGAGGTGAGTGCCGCAAAATCCGGATACACAATCACCAATACCGCCGTCATTAGCGGCAAGAAGAGACCTGGGTCCCGTCCCGTTGGCCACGGATTGTTGGTATAGCTTCCCCTGTCTTGTCGATGACCGTTGCACAAGTCTGCTGCACCTTGAGAAATTGTCATCAATATTTCATTTTCGCCTCCGGCACATGGAAATTGATCTGTACACTGAGAACAAGCAATCATCACGCCACTCTAGTCCTACATAACAAGCGGTGGCCATGGAAGAGTCGTCGACGAACCTCGCAGAGAACAGCGTCTTAGGGAAGGCTGGTTTTGAGGAGGATGATGGAACCCTTGTGTCGACCAGGATCATGCCATCGTCTGGTGCACAACGCCTTCTAGTGGACCAGAGCCTCGGCAGACCATTTGGTGTCCTCGCTATTGCCGGGTATCTTGTCGGATTCCAGTGCGGATACTTGTCGAAGTGTAGGCACCGGCCACGCACAATTGATGCTACAGCGGGAATGCCGGGGACTCGCAGCCGGCTCTCGCAATGTTTCGGCAGCCGCATGTCTAAGGGTTTACCGCGCGCATTCTCACCACGGAGGGAGACAGACTCCATCCCTGATGGCGGATTATGGCACGAGCCGAGTTCCGCCCTAGACGTTGTGATGTCAGGCCACGAGTTCGCGCAGGGCTTGTCTACTCTGTAAATTGGCAATGTCATCATGTGCATTCCTGAATGCTACTGTGGCATGGCTGTGCTGCGAATCTGACTACATACATTGAACAGAATATGCCGATGGAGGCTTGCGATTTCTAAATCGCAGTAGATCGGTCTGGTTGCTGCGGAGCCTCCCTCCACGCGGTTGCCATCGTCTCGTACACCTCAAAAGATCATGCGCAGGCGAAATCTTTTCCCCCTGGCCAGTTCGCTTCACGGATTTTGTGGGGAAAACTGCGTTCGAAACATAACAGAGCCATACTTGTATGTGAGGCCTGCGACGTATGTGTATTCGTATCGTCAGAAATGGGTTTCTCTGGGCCAATTGGTCGCAGGCAGGCTGTGGATGAGATCATTTCTATGGAACCTTGGAGCGCCTTCGTCTTCCGCCCCTCTCTCGCTTACCATGCTGGCGCTGTCGATCTTCGACGCCGTGCCATCCGGGGGAACGGGCTGGACTTTGTTCAGAATCGGGCTTTTCTGTAAAGCTGAGTAGCACTCTGCGATAACGGCCGCGCGCGGGGCCAAGGCAAAGGGGATTGAGACTGGATTCGAGGCTTGTTGCGCCTTCATCCGCGCCACCCGGCGGGCGCTTGAAAAGTCATCGGACCCCTTTTTTCCCTCCCTCTCCAGCGCCAGGGACGTCAGAGACGCACCATGGACCATCTAGGTGACAGCGAACTGTTTTCTCGTATGCTTAATATTGGAGACAATGGTCGGGGCGGAGGTGTGGAAGGCAGTTCGCCCGCATCTTGGCTCCCACATCCCAGCCTCTCTTGGCCGAGGCTGGGCACCTTGTCCAGCGAATCACTTCGGGGTCCGGTTACGCGTCCACTCTGCAAAAGCATGCTGGGCGGTGTCCTCTCCACCGGGTCAGCAAGTCGCGAGCGCGGGGTTTTCACTTGCCTCCTGATACGATCTCCGGGGAGAAGTGCGGGTGATAAGGTAAGGCCCCATCCACGAGACGAGGGAAAGGAGGAAAACCACGCTACCGCGTGGGTCGGACAAGCACGCGAGAGCGTGGATGCCACCCTCTGGGACGCATCCTTGTAGCTGGACCGCGGACGTGAGAGGGGTCCGCTGTGCGTTGCGTGCGGTGCGGTGCGGTGCAATAACCATGCCGATTCACGAAACTGGTGATCGATGCAGAAGGGCGGTACGAGACGAACTCTCGAGGGTGTTTCTTTCTTGCCCCAAGCGTCCATCACGGAAACGAGAGACAGATGCACGAAAGGCTAACATCAAAATGTCGTGGCAAAAGTCAGACAACGGTCCCTAAGCTTTTCTCAGGTGAAGAAGCTTATGTGAGCCCCTTACTCGCGGCACGTCGGCATCGCGTCGATTAGGGGTCAGCGTTGTTGGCTTCGTGCGCGGCAAGGTTGTCGGCGCCTGTCATTGCCGTACATAGAGTATCCGTCCGGTCGCAAGTAATTATATACTATGAAGGCGCGGCGGGGCCTTCGGGTTTCGGCACGGGGGAGTCCGTGCTGGGGCCGTACGGAAGACGACCCTTCCGGCAATGGGTCATCGACGCCGGCCCACATTGCGAGGTTGTGAGCGCAGACAGCGATCCAGCACTTGCACACACGTCAGCATCGAAGTGCAACTACGAGTCCTGCGTGTCTCCGCATACGAAATGTGTGCGTGACATGAAGCCTATCTAGTTTCGCTTGCCAATGAAGCGTGAAGCAGGCACTGCTAGCAAGAGCTCACCTTGGCTTGAACGGGTTGGGTTCGTCATGATGGCTAACTCTCACATTCAAATGATAGCCCTCCATCTCTAGCCGGTCGTTGATCTCCCTAAACGACACTTGTTAGTATGGGCGGGCGGCGATGATATGCCTACCGCCCTCGGCCATCAGATATCCCCCAGAAGGCGGATGGGAATATATCGACGCGCAGTACGTCAAGACCTTGGGCTAGTCAACATGAACAGCGTCGTCGACCTCATGAAGCACATTCTGTTCATCGAGCGCTACGAGATGCACGATTAACCACGTATGGTTTACGAAAAGACGACGTCGCCCGACTTCGTGGGTGGGTTGGTTCGGAAAACGTCCAATCAGAGTCATTAAGATGGCCACTGCGAGCCGTTCGATGCCTGGATCGAGAGCTGTGGCAAGATCCCGGCCCATGTGCACACTTTCATTTCGCATACCCATGGTCGGGATGGGCTTCACATATTCGTCGATACAAATCTGGGCAATGTCGAGGTGGCGGACTGGCAGGCTGGGCCGAGTTATGCATCTGAAGGTGTAAGTCTCTCAAGGTGCGATTTGGTGGTGTTGCTGACTGGCTATGAATGATTTGGACGGAAACAGCTGGCATAGGCTTGACAGCTACCCGATCAGCGGATTCTTTGTACGATGAAATTCGACTTTCAGTGTTTTCATCTCGCAAGCTGCGGGTTTGCACACGGTGGCTGCCGTTGCTGACATGCCGAGGTGGCTGCTCTCCGACGGGAAGTCAAGTTTGGCCGTTTCGTGGACGACCGCATCAGAGAGATATACGGCATCTTCACCGAGAAGTACGACCGAGGGAGGTGCTCGGATCAAGTCGAAGCGTTGTGGAA
Organism: Colletotrichum spinosum; assembly: GCA_004366825.1. Lineage (NCBI taxonomy): Eukaryota > Fungi > Ascomycota > Sordariomycetes > Glomerellales > Glomerellaceae > Colletotrichum > Colletotrichum spinosum. Next base: position 115,896 of record QAPG01000006.1, on the reverse strand, counting down.
GGAATTACAATGGCACGTCTGCGCTTTTGAACAGCCGGGACGCAAGGAACGTGCGCTTTCAGCAAAGCAGAACCCTCGACGAGGACTGCAGAGTTCTTTGAACAGATGATGCGTATTTCTATGGCCAACGCAGGCCTGCTACGGTTTTCCATCACTAGCTCAACTCAAGCCTCAACGCGTCGTACTGAAGGTACAACGCATCAGGCAAAAGCGCGGTCTCGATGCTGCTCGCGTTGAAGGGCAGACTCAACGTGAGCTCGTTCTTCCCCTCCTTCAGCACCGCCGCGTCAAAGACGAACTTGTTCTCAATGTTCTGACACGCCACGGCACTGCGCACGCCGCAGGATCCGCTTCGCCAGTAGGGAATCCACCATGTGTCCTCGTACGCGCCGTTGAAGTCAAATGTCCACGGCAGGTTGGCGTAGGGGTGGTCGGAGACGGTCCACTTGGCGTTGCCGTTGGCTGTTTTGGTGCCGGCGATCTGCACGGTGAAGGTTGCCGTCTTGGCCGCGCTCAACTTCTCGGCGTCGAGATCGAAGACGACAGTCCAGTTGTTGACGTTGTCGTAGTAGTTCTCCTGCCGCAGGTGGTTGCCCTTGGCGGGGATGAAGGACCAGTGGATGTAGTTGAGGTCGCGGCCCTCGTCGCTCTCGCCGACCTCGAAGCGCACGCCTGAGGGGAAGTCCTCGTCGAACTGGTACTGGCCCCAGTATACGCGGTACTGCTCCGGCTGCAGCGGTTTCGACGTGTCCGGGGCGTAGCCGTGGAGGTATTCGCCGGCGGACTTGTCCGGGACGCCGATGCGCCAGACCTCGGCGCCGGCGCTTTCTTCGACCCACGAAAAGTCCGACGTGGAAGACGACGACGCCGAGATTTTGACGTCGTCTTGGACGAACCACCCAAAGATGCCGTCGGCGTAGATGGTCACACGATATGTGCCCTCGACGACCTGCGGGACTCTAAACTTGCCGCAGTCGATCTCGGCCCAGTATTGCAGGGACTTGGTTTCGAAAACGTTAAGCTGGAAGTCCTGCTTGTTCTCTGAAAGGACGATGATGGGACGCTGCGCGCCTTTAGGCAGCTCCACGCGACCCTCGAACGTGGTTCGGCGCGACGACGGGATGAAGTTGGGAACGTGGGGCGCGATGCTGTCGTAAAATTCGGCGCTCCATTCCGGGTCGGCAAACTGCGCGGCGTCGGCTCTCAGCTCGTTGATCGAGGCCCCCGGCGCGCCCTTGTTGAAGTAGTAATATTGGGGTCCCCACGTGCGGTCGAAACCGTGGGTGATGTTGGGCATGGGCGCGCCGTGGTGACCGGACACCATGTAATTGTACACGATTCCATCCACCACGAGATCCGAGTGCAGTGGGCCGCCGTAGTACGTCTCGCGAGTGTTGTGGACGAGCCAGGCGCCAAAGGTGCTGCCGTCGGCGCTGTTGGAACCGTCACTGAACTCCCCGTGGACGTCGTGATTCCGCCACGGTTCGGAGAGGGAGTATTTCGTGAAGTAGTCCGAGTACTCCTGGGTATACGGATCGCCGGGGACTTTTCCTACGTACGACGTGGCATCCTGCACTGTGAGGGCCTGAGCAAAGGTCTCGGAGTGTGGTAAAGGTCCAAAGTTGCCCTCGCTCGTGGAGAAGTGCGTCCACAGCGGCGTGTTTGGACGGAACAGGGTGCGCAGTTCGCCGAGACTGCGCAGGAGTGGCAGGGTCTCGTTGAAGTACGTCAACCGCGAGAAGGCGTGCAGCCCCGTTTCCTCGTCGCGGAGGAAAAAGTACTGCGATAGCGTCTGGTTCGTGGCAGCGAAGCGGTCGGACATGATGAGGCCCGCGTAGGGCGTGCCGGAGGTGTCGGTGCCGTTGACGAGACGCAGGGTGGACGTGCCGCCGGGGGTCCAGAAGCCGGAGGGCGTGCACGAGCAGTCTAGGTACGGACCTTTGCCGCGGTTGCCGTCGAGAGGGCCCAAGAGGTCCTGGCCGTCGAGGGTCAAATCGGTGATGTGACCGTTGGACCGGGTGAGGACGACGGAGAGGCGCGTGTTGGTGAGGGTCAGGTGGGTTGCGTTCTCGCTCGTGGTGAGGGCGGCCATCACCGCGCTGCGGCCGATGAGCAGCGCGGCGAGCGAGAGGGTCGTGACGGACCTCATACTTTGTAGGGTTCCTTTTACGCGAGGTGGTAAATTTCACGAGGAGGCATCGGGCCCAGAGTTTCGGTGGTCTATTTAAACAGAACGGGTCGGAGGTGCTGCAAGAGTCGAGGTATTTCATTTCTTCCTTCTACATTCAGCAACTCGTTGACTTAGACGAGGTTGTATTATGAGGTCATTCAGGGCGGACCAGAGGCTGACGGTGACAAAGTAGCAGCCCATTGTGGTTGGAAATGCGGTAGAGGCCAGAAGCGCGTCGAGAGATGTTCCGTGCAAGCGAAGCGGTGGAAGAATTTCTCGGGTAGATGCAGGGCGAGCGCCAAGGCTGGAGACACCCGCGGCGCGGGGGGGTTTATGAGGGCACCAATACGATGTCGTGAATGCCCATCCCTGACGGGTCAAAGGGTGGTATTCGTCCAAAGTGGGACAGTTTGGCTGCAGAGGGAAGATGATCTGGGGTTACTTCATGGGGAACACGATGTTTCCGCGTGAGAGTAGGGTAGGTTGCGGCTGTGTGAAGTTCGCTTTGGGAATGGCTGGAGTATAAGGTGCATGGGCTGCGAATTGCCAAGATGTACCCTGAAAGACGTCTCCCAGTTGAAGATGGAGTGACGTGTTTAGAACAGAGAGCTGCCTGTCCCTCACGAGAACGTTGGTCTTCAAGGCACGCTGCATTTCGTCAGGCCCCGACAACTTTGCGAAGGTGTACTCCGCATCGGCCGGAGCATCGTCTCCACCGGCGCTTCTCCGTCCCCCACTTCCGATCCGACCGTTCGGTCCGCAGGGGACCCACCTCACCTGTCAAGTTCTGTGGCATGTACCATTACTCTGTACGTACTCCGTACCTTTTCCCACCAACGAATCGCCATTCAACTAACTCAAATATAGTGGTTCTTTCGGCGCGCACAGCCTCCCCTCGGGCGCACGGAGGCAGCAGGAACCCAACCACATTCCCGCTCACGGCAATTACCTACCTGAGCGCAGAGTAGGACACAATTGGAACCGTCCCTCACCACCAAACCCACTCACACAAACACACCATCAACCAGCCATGCCTCCCACGAAGCTCCCGGAGTCCGGCAATCCGCTGTAAGTGCAATTGTGCTGCCCGTGTCCTGTCAAATTCTGTTCCCCGCACGCATTTTGGACTTGTGGCATGGTCTTGGCTGCATTGAGCTCCGCCTCTCACTCGCGCTGTCTCGCTCTCACCCTTACACATACCATGGTCTAGCTCACGACCCTTGAGCTCTTGTCGTGGCTGAGTCTGCGCGTGTCAACATGCTCTTTCTGCCAGCGGAGAGTGGGTGGCTGGACATAGCTAGCGCGCGTAATGTTGCAAAACATTGACAAGGTGGCTAACGCATGGCGTCGACAGGGTGTTTTTCGACATCACGCTCGGCGGTAGGCAGACACGCCCATCCCCGCCCGGGTCACGGTGCTAGCAGGCTCGCTCGGTACTCTCGGCGTCGGGGGAGAATGGTTCAGCATGGGACGCCCGGAGGGGGGTCTAGCTGTTTACGAGAGTGATCATGTGAACCGGGCCGGCGACGACGACGGTGGCGGTCTGGACTTTGTGCCAAGCTCCAACTGACCTCGTGGCATGGGAGGAAACCCGGGACGTGGCTTGACTCCCTGCCTCGTCCGCAAGCTTTTCGCCCTCCCCGGCGCCGATACCAACGGCCCTCGGTGACGGAGAACGACACGGCGGTTAGAGCTAACGCAGTTCCGCAGGTGAGCCCCTGGGCCGCATCACGTTTGAGCTGTTCCAGGACGTCGTGCCCAAGACGGCCGAGAACTTTCGCCAGTTCTGCACCGGCGAGTCCAAGAACGCCACGGGCCGGCCGCAGGGTTACAAGGGGTCCAAGTTCCACCGTATAGTAAGTCATGGCTCACGCCTGTCGGTCAAGAGGCAGGCGAGCGAGGCTGACCGATGATGGCACCCGCGCGCAGATCCAGGGTTTCATGTGCCAGGGCGGAGATTTCCTCAACGGCGACGGGACCGGTTCGACGTGCATCTACGGCACGACAAAGTTCGCCGACGAGAACTTCACGTTGAAGCACGACAAGCCCGGTCTGCTGTCCATGGCCGTGAGTCTAACCTCTCCTCCCCCTTTTCCGGCTGATGTTGCCCCACGTAGAGTGTTGCTGACGAAATCCGCAGAACGCCGGTCCCAACACCAACGGCTCCCAGTTCTTCATCACCACCGTTCCCACGCCGTTCCTGGACAACAAGCACGTCGTCTTCGGCAAGGTGGTCGACGGCATGGAGGTTGTCAAGATGATGGAGGCGACGAGGACGGGGTACCGCGGAAAGGACCAGCCGAACCAGGATGTGGTCATTTCGCAGTGCGGTGAAATGTGAAACATTCTTTGGGCCTTGCACTGCCGCTCAATGGCCGCCTCGAATCGTGGGGGGGTGAAGTGTCACGAATGGGGAGGCGGGAGAAACCATGAGGCTTGGAACGATGGCTTGCCGTGTAATAATCGATACTAGCTCGAGTCCGGCGGAAAAGCACCACATTTCCGCTTGTTTGGAGTGAAATGGCGCTTGTCATGTGTCGTGTTGCCGTTTGGTCAGCTCACAGACGATCATGGCATTCATCATACAAAAACACGCCTTTCCCCCCAACAGAATATTGCCACCAACTGGTGTATCATCATGAATCACAAGTGCCATACCGTAGACTGGTATTCTCCCAAATTTCATTGGAAAGAGCACCCTACTGCAGAGAGGCCCGTTGGCACGTTCGAGGCAGCACTCGTGTACGTATTGCTCCGGTTCCGTAGGATAAACATGGTTTTATGAATAAAGCCCGTTTCGTGGAAGACGCGTTGGATGTAGCCGGATCGGCCTACTCCTGCGATGAATCGTTGCTACTGGCTGGCCCTTCTCATAAATATCTTGTTTTGCTTACTTCCTACACCTAATGGCCAAACGAAGGTCAGCTGAACATTTACACAGGGGAAGAACTTTTGCTCCCTTTGGAAGCACCTCGCGTGATGTTTTTCTCGATCATCGAGGCGTGGTGCTGCAATGACGCTGTTCCCCCGTTTGATGGGCAAGATTCCAATCAGCAGCTCTTCGATATGCGCTGTCTGCCTTGGCTGTTCCCGTCTGGCCACCCTGGGCTGGGATTCAATCACATCAGCAAGTGCTGTCTGCAGGTTGCAGACTTTTGGGGCGAGATTCAAGATCGCTGCTGCGCGGCCGCCTCTGGCCATCGTTTAGTCTCCACGATACCGAGCGAGGTCGCGTGCGGGCTGGTTTCCGCTGTGCTGCGCCCTCGTTCGGCCAGATATCTAACGGCCACTGCTAGCTGAATGGGAGCAACCTTGCCTGGGGAGACCTCCTGGGACCTCTGCCACTGTGCTCTAGAAGGCTTCAGATGTCAATAGAGGAAGGCCAGACAAGGAGGTGGGCAGAACAGCATCTTTATGACCTGGCCACCACTGGGCACCACAAAGACTCACATATAGTCACCGCGAGAAGAGACAAAGTAGCCCAAAGGCACCCGTCATCACAGTAGCAAATCATCACAGGGGACAAACAAGGCACGAGAAGGTGAGTACCTGAAATGATTCATTCCACTGAAACTTCTAGCTCAGTGTGTCCCAAAGCCGTGAGAATCCGTATCCCTCTGGGGCATTCCTCCGATATCCATCCCCCCATATCCAGCCAGACCCTTTTTCGTCCACCTGAGAGCAGCATCGAGCCACTCATACCAGAGGAAAACCATGAAAAATCCGAAAGCCTGAATGACGGGGCCCGAGAGACACAAAGAAAGAGGCCTCCAGTTGAGAAAGCACACATGCTAAAGAGACCCTGAATGACCATATGAAAGAAAGACCGTGTCCATGTAATAGCCTTGGAAGCTTGCCCAAGGTGGTATCATTGAAAGACCAATCCCCAACGCCCCAGGTCGTCATGCCAGTGCCATGTCATGTACCATAAGCCGAGAATGAAAACCAATACCCGTGCCTAAGGGCTCTGTGCCCAAATGATGCCCTCTGCCTGGGCGTACGCCAATGTCCACCAAAACCTGTTGTCCAGTTCCGTAGCTGTGTATCCGGAAAGAGTAAAGGGAAACAATGCCTGTAGTTGATGTATGTACCGTCTAACCCGTTTGGGGGGGGCAGAATGCAAAGAGGGTCATGGGACTCATAAGCGTCGGAATCAATCGAGATGCAACCAGAAAAGGAAAGAAAAGAAAGTCGTCAATCTTCGTCAAACCAGAACTTTGATGCAAGCACATGCCAAGTGCCGCAGTTGTCGCTGCAAGCTGAGTATCATGATGTGCTGCAAGAACCCTGGAGAACTGCTATGATGCACCTGTATTGCCTGAGCGATGACCACTGCGGATTAGACGCGCTGGTGGAAGTTCCAGGAGTCCCGGCCACGAATGTGACGTCCCTGGAGGAAAGGGGTCGGCTGCACTTCACCATCACCACCGGCCGAGTTGGACGGGGTGGGGGTGGGCTGGGGGCTGACAGTGACGGTAAGAACCGAGTACATGGTCAGAGCCTCGGCAGTGACGGTGAAAACACGGGCCTTGTTGCCATCAGGGCTCGAAGTGGGCGTAGGAGATGAAGTGGGAGCAGACGAGGGGAGGCTGCTCTGGGTACCGTTGCCGGGGGAGCTGTCAGGAACGCCAGCACCGTCAACGGCGACGAAGAACTGGTTCTGGAGCTGGTCCTTGATGGCGTTGACGTTGTAGTCAGTCGTGGACGGGAAGGAAAAGCCGGCCAGGCTGTCGCTGTTCTTGGCGGAGGCCGAGTCGGTGGCACCCTTGACGAGCTTCTCGCCCTGGATCTTGATGGTAGAGCAGCTGGTGTAAACCTCGGCAGTCTCGATCCTGTCAGAGATGAGGGCACGCTTGTCGAGGTGGGCGTCTTGGGGAGGGAAGTCGGGGAAGACACCGTTCTCAGTGCCGGCAGTGTCCGCCTGCGTCTTGAATGTAGGCCAAGACCAGACCCAGTAGATGGAGTAGCTGGCGCCCTGGGCAACGTCCTCCGGGATCTGGAAGGCAGCCTGGCACCAGATGTTGTCACCCATGGGCTGGATGGCGGTGTGGGCGAACTCGGCCTTGCGCTTCTGCGAGATGGGGCTGTCGTTGACCTGGTGGCACTGGAGATCGTCGTAGTTGCGCGTGGCCAACAGTCTGCCGCGACCGTCGCCGCCCTTGCCATCAACGGTCCACTGGCGGTGAGCGTCGAAGACGGTGTCGTCGAGCTTGGGCTGGGTGGTGCCGTAGATGAAGATGGTTCCGCGGTTGAGGGGCTTGCGTCCGGGGCTCTCGGGCTTGGTGACGTGACCGTTCTCCTGGTAGCGGAGGGAGATGAAGTCGCCGGGGGCAGCGGTCAGGTGAGGAAAGCTGGCGGGCTGAGGCTGGCCAGCAGTCTTGCACATCTTGACGCCCTGGCTCGGGAGGCGGTTGGTGTACAGGTCGTCGTTAAATCCAGCACCACGGCCGTTCCAACCATCAGAGTAGCCAGAGGGTCCAACGAGGGTACCATTGCTGGCAACGCGAAGGAGCTCCTCAACCCAAGAGTGAGAGGCAACGAAGCCTAGAAGGCAAGCCAGGAGGATGGGAAGCAAAGGAGAACGCATGATGATGGTTTTCGGATGCTGGGATGAAGGAGTATGAGATGATTTGGGTAAAAGGGATGATTTGATGCTTGTTTTTGACGTTTGGGATGAGAGCAGGTGAGTTTCCGAAGGGTGCGGTTTGGAAGAGAAGCAGAGATCGCGGGAGCGTTTGTGGAATTCACAAAATTGAAAAGGGCAACTAAGTGTGCAAGAGAAAATGTGTGAGCCCTGCGGTCCCTCGGTCCTAGAAGAGAAGGAGCAACCAACTTACCTGCAAAAGTACGCAGAAAGAAGCTGAAAAAATTCAAGTCTTCTAGAAGAACCGAATTAAGCTGTTTAGAGTGAAGCTGGATTTTTTTCTCGTTGTTGATGTTGGTAGTGTTGTTGGTGAGAGGATGTAGCTGAGTGTTGGGTGATTCTGAGTGGTTGGTGATGCTTAAGTAGGCCAGGCACTTGGAGTAGTTATGAGGGTCAGGATGAGGACGGTTGGCTGTAGCAACGAGTTGAACAGTTGTTTTGGGGTCAATGGTCCAGCACAGTCAGATGCCTGCTGAGTCAAGAATAGAAGGTGTCGAAGAAGACAAAGACCACTAGTAAGCCCGGTTACTCGTTTCGTTCGCTCAGTTGTAGATGTTCAGTGGTGTTGTTCAGTGAGGTTTTCAGTAAGAGTGGGGCCGTCGGTTAGGTGAGGTGAGGGGAGGTCGAGGTCTATGGCAATGCAATAGGCGACACAGTCTCAGTCTCGTTGTTCGAAGGAAGGAACGAACAATGGGCGGATAAAGGAAGGATCCTGCCTGCCTCATGCACACACCCACAAATTGAAAAGAGTTGAACTAAGAGATTAGGTGGTCTCGAAATAGGCCTCGAAGGAAAAGGGAGAAGAAACAATACGATTGTTTCTGTCCTTATACCCCGAATTAGTGAGGCCGACGCGAAGAAGAGAAGGCGTTGACGTTGACGGTCGAAGTGGTGAGATCATGTAGAACCGTTTTGGGATGGAGAGGTCAGGCTGGGCTTAATATCATGCCTGTGACACACACAATAGACGCACCCATCTGCCGCCTGACCCTGGTCTGCCTACTCATCTAGACTCATACTACCATGTACGTAGGCTGCTGACTAGGTAGGGCCACGATTGACGGCAGCAGGGCCCGACTGACAGGCACGCACCCATGCGGCACATCTTGTCGCCTCGATCCAAAACCACAGCAGTGGAGGCATGCGGCGGCATGGCACTCGGACAGGGGGATCATGGCCAAAGAGCGAGCAATACTGCTCGGTGCCGGGGCCGGCCATAGGGTCGGACGGGTCTGATGATGGGACGAAGGGTGAGGAGTACATCAGAGCATGTTTCTAATGGGACGTACTGGGCGCCAGTCGAGGACGATGCTTCAAAAAGCCCCAGGTCGAACGAGTGAAGTCGAAGTGCGGTCTTGGCCTAGAAGGACTGGACGTTGGGTCGACGGGAGATGGTCTGCGCTAAGAGGACGAATGCGAGGTAGTGGAGCGCTGTGAGTCCCATTCTTACCTAAGATGGACAAGTCTCTCAAGTAAACATCACGGTATTTCCAGCGGGAAGGTACCTGCTAATAATCAGCACATATCGACCGCTATCGTGGGTCGCACCGATCTGACTTAGCCGCCGCTGTCCCTGTTCTTCGCGGATGCGTGTCAGGGCTACCTGGCGAACGCCGAAACATGTATCTTTCCAGCGCAAAAATGGCAGCAGAGATACTTACCGTTGCTGTCCTTGACTGCAAAATTCTGGAACAAGGGGCTCACGCATCTTAGAAGATCGACGTACCTCATCCAGTCAGTCCAGCCCAAGCGGCCCCTGCTCGAATTAAGCGAGCTCCAGAAGCAAGGGTCCACCACCACCATGACTGGCAGCCGCTGCTCGATCCTTGCGGCGCCTGCCAAAATTGGCATCTACACTGGACGTCGTAGTCGCCTTCTTTTCTGCCTGTTCCACCATTGACTACCGGTTACCACCAATATCTCGACGCCATTCCCGTCCGCCTCTTCAACATGCTTGCTTCTTTTGTCGCCGTGTCATTGTCGGATCGACTCAGCCACCGCTTGTTTGCCGCACCGAACATACGCAAGGGTCTGCCAGTGTGCTCTATTGGTCGTCACTGGCGCTGACTACCGTCGACAGAATTACTCATAGTATCGGAATTTGCTCGCTACAAGAATACAGCCCAAGGACGAAAAACCAGGGAATTCTCTGCCGAGAGTCCACTTTCGTCCCGGCGACTGCTGCGTATCATCCAATATTTCCCAGTGGGATTCGAGAAGTGCTCGTCGGGGAAGAAGCATCCCGGTTCCTCTGCCGCGGACAGAGTCGCGAGTATACAGATTCCAGCCCACATTGCGCACCGACCAGCTTCAAATCTCACCATCCATGATGCGTCAACTCGCCCTCGTTCGACTACAGGATTTGGCGCCCGACTCCCTTATGTAGCCAAGGAAAGAAAGAAGAAGGACTTCGAGTCCAGTGGAATTGACAGAACATCGCCTCGGAAGTCCTAAATGCTAAGGGCTCTCTATAGACAACGTCGAGCGAATGTTGTCGATATCGACGTCGAAACACGCTCCTCGACCCCTACCTTAGCACACACACTCTGCCGTCTTGTCTTGTGTCTGGAGATGTCACCTTCGCCTCCGTGCTCAATGCCCAAGAACCCATCGACCCAAGCCCATCCTGGTTCGGAATCCTCTGGCCGCTGGGCGAATCTATCCCAGCGTCTCATCCGTCTGTGCGCATCCTAGTCAGTCAACCTCCGCACGCTAAAAACTGGCGCACGATTCCGGGTAGCGGCTCGTTCATCGTGGCTGTGAGGCGCAGTTGGACGGCGCTTGTCTTGCCGCTGCAATCTAATTTCACTTCAAGCCATTATTTAGACATTACGGTCGGCATCGGGATTAATCTCGACTCAGTCGCCTCGTAAGGCATCTCTCGGATGATGGCGAGCTGTGCCGCTGAGCCTGTCGAGCTCGCAGCAACCCCTATCCCGCCGGATTCGCGATATCATACACCTCGGTCTGATCAGACATGCGGTGTTTCATCTACGTCGGCCGTCCACGTTGTTCAGACCACACGCAGTCCCTCGTCCGTCCCAGCCCGAGAAGGGAAAGAAACCCTGCGAACATCTTTTTACCCCATTTCCACTGATCGGCTTTCGCTTCCAGAGTACCTGCACTACCGCACTCCGTCCACTCCACGCTCTCATCCACGTTTTCGGTGTTCACGCAGTCGTATCCACGCCTGCCTCCGCGTCTCTCGTGCGGCATGTCCCACTTGGGCAAGGAAGATGATCCTATGAGCATTATCATATCCACAATTACAACGTAATGGCGGAGCCAAGAATCCAAGAGGGGGACAAAGAGACGTCAGAAGAAACGGAGTCCACAGCCGTGCAAAAGACCACTCTTGGCATTGCTGAGGGTCATCCAATCTTTTAGCTTCCATCGCCTCAAACGCTGATGAGAATTGAGAGGACCACTGCAAAAGGCTGGTTGACGCTGGCAAGGGTCACCCACGTCAGCTCGACGCACGCCTCTTCTGTCGTTTCATCTCATCACCTCAGCGAAGCCCTCTTGACCACTCGCTCGTCCAAACCCACGTTGAGGCCATTAGAATGACAGGCGAAACAAGACAGACGTTCATGCGCGGAAGCAACGCCCGAGGTCTAAAAAAACGAGTCAATTTTCGGTGCCCTCTCTCAGGTCAAAGTCCAATCGGTACAAAACATTCCCATACGAACTCGACTGTACGGTACAGGATTAATGGTATCAAAGGGTTCGTTCTTTTGTTCGTCCAGCACGTCCAAAGTCAATTCCCATCCCGAACAAGAGACGCTGTCGCGGGTCTGTCGCGGCGTTTCTGTTTCAAATGACGCGGCCGTTAACACTCGTCTGCCCTTTTGTCCCATCCTCAAATCAATGCCCGCTGCATGCAAAGTCCGTCCCATTACCGTATCACGTATCTTTCAGCTGCTGTCATCGACCGACCAAGGCCTGGATGTTTCAATCCCAGCTACGATGTCCGTGGCTGCCACCTTCCTCCATGACGGCCGCGGGCGCTTGGTGGTGGTGCACCAGCTTCTGGATGGCCGTCGCGGGGAAATTCTCCCGATTCTCCATGTCGAGGCTGTTAGACCGCGCCCTCTTCCTGCTGCCCGTGGTGGACTTGAGCGGGCTGATCTGGTCGAGCGAGGGGAGAGGGCGCTGCTGGTCGACGGGCGACCACCCAGTTCTGCCGTCCGAACCGGCCACCGCAGCCACTGCCGAGACGGCCTGAGCCCACGGCTGCTGATTCCACGGCTGCTGAGGGTCCTTATGGCCTTCCGCCCAGAGGCTGGCGTTGGCCGCGGTGCTCCGCTGGTTTTCGCTCTGCCACTGATGCGTCTTTGCGTCCGACTCTGTCCAGCCGTTCCAGTGGCCGAGACCGTGGAAGGAGGACGTTGTCGCGTCCCACTCGGAGATGCCCTCGCAGTCGGCGTCGTCGTAGACACCCACGTTCACGCCGTTTGAGACTTGGATGCCCCCTGTGGCAGATAGAAAGGGGTCCGCAGGCGTCGGTGCCATGTCGGTCACGAGGGTGCTCTGGCTACCCATGGACGTTGTGCCCAAGAAGTCGAGCTGATGGTGAGATCCGCTGGCGAGTTCGTGACTTCCATCGTAGCTGCTGGCGTAGGATGAATGAATGGATGCTGTTGGAGGTGGTGTGGCAAGGCCGTGTGAGAAGCTGTCCATCAGGCCGAGTGTTCCTGTCGATGCGAGACTGGGCAGCTGTCCGGGCATGGTGACTGAGTCCCAGGCTGAAGTGAGGTTGTCGTTCATGACGGCCGCGAGATGGTGGGAGTATGGAGGCGTCGGGGCCATGAGCATGTCGCGCGCCGGAGCGGCGGCGGGGTTGACGCAGACATTCTGCTGATGGGCTTGGGAGACGGGGTCCAGCGCTGTGAGGAAGCGCCATGTCGTGCCGGGAGGGTTAAACACCCGCTTCGGCCGACCACCGCGGCGGGATGGAGCCGTTCCCTCGTCACTGTCGTCCTCGGCCGGCTTTCTCCCCTTCTGCGCTGCCGGCTTCTCGTAGATGGGGTTCCACTTGTCGTCAAAGGCATGGATGGTGCGGAACTTCCAGAGAATGATGCCTCGGCGTGTCCACACGCGGCGGTCACCGTTGTTATCGTGCGGGGATGACCACAATTCCTGGAACATGCCGACCTGCTGGATGAGCTCGGCGGTGAAGCGCTCGGCTTCGACGGCGGCCTCCTCGGAAGCCTTGATCCGCTCCTCCTCGTCCTCGATCTTGGTCTTGCTCTCGGCAGGCTCGAGGTAACCCGCGCAGGTGCTGAGTATGCTCGCCCACTCGGCAGCGGGGAATGGCACGCGGACGTCCTGCCGGGGCCGGCTGCGGCAGTCACAGTCGAACTTGCTGTCCTGGCACCCGGGGCGGTGTGTCCACTGCACGCCGACCTCGCTCGTTTGTTCGATGACGCTGGGCTCGTTGTCTCCGCGACGAAGCTCTTCCGGGCGCGCGAGCTTGGTGATGCACTTCCAGCGATGGTTCTGCAGGGGGGGTTGGGAGATGTTCAGCTCAACGAAGCCGTTGAGCTCCGAGCCAAAGGGGAAGTTACTCCGGGGGTGGATCTCGAGCGTCACCGTCATCTCGAGGATGTCGAGCCACTTGTTGTCCTGGATGGCAAAGTCTAGAGACTTGGACAACGGGGGAAACTTGGCCTCCCATTCCTGGGCGAGCTCCGTGACGGCTGACGACTCCTTCTGCGCAATCTCGCGGTTGTACTCGTGCAGCAAAACGCTGCCGTTGAGGCCGCGCGCCATGCCGTCTTCTTTCTGCAGGTTCTTCTCCAAGTGGGGGTAGTATTCGTGGTCGAGAAGTTTGCCGTCCTGACTATATGCCTCGCCGTTCTCCTCCATGCGGACGTGTGGGGAAGCAACAAAGATCCAGCACGTTTTGGGTCGCATTACGACGAGCGAGTCCATGGCCAGGATCTGGGAAAAGTACTCATAGTTGGGGCGGACGTCTGGCAGACGACCCTCGGAGAGAGCGATGAGAACCGGGTTGTCCTTGAAGGAAGGCATCTCCATGTTGTCCTTGAGACGGGCCTCGCTCTTGTCGGGGTCCTTGACGAAGAAGAAGTGATCTTATGGACGTCAGTGCGTGATTTCGGTGCTGGCGGGAGAGGGATGACCTACAGCACCGGTGCTTCTCAAACATCTTCTTCACGACCTGGATGTGACTCGACACCTGCTTCCGTTTCCTCTCCTCGGCCTTTTGCCCGGGCTGCAAGCTGCAGCAGTAGGCGATCCAGAGGTACTCGCTGATGAGCATGTTCCGCCCGAACTGCTTTCCCTGCATGCTGTACTTCTTCCTCCCCATGTGGGGGATGATGAGGAGTGCTTTTCCTTTCGTGTCAGAAAACGTTACGGAACAGTCGAGTGGCGACCTGGACTTACAGTCGAGGAAAGCATCCTCCAACACACGCGGCCAGATCTGCTTTTCGTTGGGGTCCTTCTGGTCCTGCTTGTCCCGGTACGGACGGAATTCGGAGGCGTAGTAGATGGGGTTGATGTCGTGGCGGCCGCGTCTCGCGAGCAGGGAATTGTCGGGTCTTCTCAGCGTGCTGCCGACGCCGCGGTAAGTCGAGCCGGCCTGGGATGGCACGACGGGCGGGGTGGGCATGCTGGTGAGGCTCGGGGAGAAGAGGCTGAGGGGGCTGTTACGACACGACGAGGCCAGGCTGCCGAGGTGCGAGCCGGGTTGGACGTTGCCCGTCGACTCTCGAAGGGGCTGGCGTCCCGTCGGCGTGCATCGTCTGCTGTCGTAGCTGTAGACGGGGGAGGGTGAGTACCGTTGAGACGGTAGGACGGGGCGAGGGTGCTCCATTTTGGATGGTGATGGGGGTTTTCTTTCTGTCTGGGGGATTGCGTGAACCGTTTCTCGTCAACGGCTGACTTGACGACGGTCAGGTCGTCAGAAACGTGGGATTCCGTTCTTTGCGAACCTGGGGTAACGGTATGCGTTGGTAAGGAGACTGGATTGTAAACGGATTCCTTGACAAGGCACGGAGATACCCCTGAAGGGAAAGAATGGAAGACTGAAAAAGAATGAGAGGCGAATGGCGAAGAGCAAAAGGAATGACTCTTGAGGAATTTCGTGAACGGGGCGGGCAAGGGTTTTGTTTCGATTTCTTTTGCCTAGAGAAGGGCGGGCTACCGAGTTGTGCTTCGTTTGATATTGCTCCCTAGAGGGGCGGCTCAAGGGTGGGGTTTCGTGGATTCCTCGAGGGTTTTGGTATCGTATGGAGGGAAAGGAATGGAATGGAGCGAGATGATGGGAAAGCTGAAATCTGAAAAAGGATGGTGTTTTGTTGTTGTTTTTCTGGCTGG
Source organism: Colletotrichum spinosum (assembly GCA_004366825.1). NCBI lineage: Eukaryota > Fungi > Ascomycota > Sordariomycetes > Glomerellales > Glomerellaceae > Colletotrichum > Colletotrichum spinosum. The sequence continues at coordinate 100,741 of QAPG01000006.1, read as the reverse complement.
CTGTAACAGTTGTGTGTGTCTGAAGGAGTGTATGACTTTGAATTCCTCCCGCTGCCCGAGACGATGGCTGGGGAGGGGGGTGTGAAAGTGTATATGATGGGAATGGTCCCGTGGTCTTCTCTCGCTTTGTGTTGTATGTTCTTCCCGCAAGATTGGCACACGTGGGGAAGTACGGTGCCGGTGGTCCCCTGGACGAAGCCTGAGGAGGAAGAGACCGAGGTTATGAGAGGCTTGGAGCGTGGTTGAGAGAGTGTGGAAGCAACGACACTGGTATGGGAACGTACGTCAATATAAGTTCCTCAAGTCAGGTACACCCGCTTTCTCGAGGGTCTCTGGTCTACATGAGGGGTGAGTGGGGGTGGAGGGCAAGGGAAAGGGTCATGATCGTCGAAAAGAGGGTTCAACATGTAAACATCCCGCCGCTGACCGATGGGAGACAAGCGAGAGCGGGAAGAACCCAAAGAGCCTGGAATAGTATGAGAAAGATACGCCAAACTACAGAAGCCTCTTCTTGCCTCTGTTTGGTGCCTGCGGGTTCCAGACAGCACGGAGGGATTCAAGGAGCAATGTGAACAACACACGCCCCCCCTCTTTTTTTTATCTTTGCCTGCTTCATCGTGCTCCTCATTGCATTCCCGAGGAATGCCACAAGAGCACACGAATACGTCCTGAACTCTCAGCCCTGTGCTCGTTTGGGGATGACCAACACGTAGAGAGATGGAAAGGCAGAGGTTCTGGATGCTGCTGCCCTTTTTTTCACATGAAGGACTGTTAGACTGTTAGCTAGGGTCCAAGGGCAGTTTCCACTTTTATCCTTTTGGGTTGGTTTGGTTCTGGGCCTTTACTGGGGAGAGAGGGCGGTCTGGATGTTTGCTGACCGAAGGGAGTGCTCGGTGGGCAGAATAGAGGCAGACGGGTATGGCCCAAAGGAGGAAGTTGGTTGAGAGTCCCAGGTATACGCCTATGCGCATATACAACACACACGCATACACATTTTGGCTAGAGCAACATAGAGGGAGACAGTGTATGTGTGTGTGTGTGTGTGTGCCTTCTGCATGTGGGCTAATTCGGCTCGAAGCTCCGGAGCAAAACCAGGAAGCTAGAGGGCTATAGCTAGAACTAGAGCCAGAGCTACCTAGGTAGGTAGCCAAGGGAAAGATCACATCAGGGCAGGCAAAGCACTTCTGACGGCAGAGGGCTGGGCTAGGGGCGTATTCGCCAAATGTAAACGAGGCGAAGAGAGTGAAGGTGTGTGAGAGACTGAAAGAGTGAGAGAGTCATGTGAGGGAGGGAAGACGCAACACATATTTCTCGATACAGCCGAAGGCGTGGGCCCCATTGGGTGTCTGTCGGTCCATCTGTGTACACTACCTATGTCTGACATGACATGACCTTGACAGCTGCGAAGCAGATCCGAGGGAACTATGTATGTCTCTCTCCCGAGGTTCTCTCTGTGCTTGTGTCCATGTATTGGTTCCCTTTGCCCTGGGATGTACGTGCTCCCCGAGTGTCAAGTGTCAAGTACCTTTCCCGGCCTTCCACCACTTTTTTGCAGGGATTAGTCAATCCTATACCCTCGCTCGTTCTCTCCACATGGCAATTCGCGGATAGGGAAAAAAAAAAGGCGGACAAGAAGCTAGAGCTTGGAGGGGGTGGACGAATTGGGGGCGGAGGTATGCAAGGGGGTTGGACGGAGGAACGTTTGGCTTTCCCACGACACACTGACCAGAGATGGTCGATCGTTGTTGGATCTGCGCGTACCGGCTCGATGGATGTTAATCCCGTCGCCTTTACTCGAATTCACGCCTCCCCCGGCATCTTTTGGTGGAAAGGTCACCTGTTGTCGTTGGCGAGGCAAGGACATCGTGGGCTTTCCCCCGCAACCTCTGTTTACTTGCTTCTTTTGACCGGCTCATCGCGTGTCAGTGCCGAGTCAGCCTCATCCCATCCATCTCCTTCTCTACACATATCCTCTTAGAGTCCTACGCCTGCGAAGTACCGCCTCAGAAGAAGGGCGGGGAGTCGGACAGGTCGAACCGTAAAAGTGAGCCGATTAAAACACAGTAATCGCAAAGGGGGCAAGGTGTACCTGACGCTGGTATGCTGCCCTAATTACCAAGAGACACGACACGGTGGAAAGAGTTGAGAGGCCAACCCGACGAGCGGAGCGTGTGCATTCCTCGCGTACGGGATCCGCGAGTCCAGCAGGGCGAGCGAGGCTAGGCAAAAGCAGCAGACAGAGAGAGAGGCGAAGTGCACCGACACTGGCGGGTTGGGGTTCTGGTTCCCGTCATCTGGTTCTGCTCCTTCTTTCCTGTTCTGCACCATCTCTCTGTCAAAAGTTTGAACGAGCCACGAGAGAGAAACACTTGAAGCTATTGCCATTTGGCGCTGGCACCAGCCGCACGGAAATCGGAAACAAGTGCGTAAGGTAACGTAAAGTGCCCTCGGCAGCCCCACCGTTGGAACCAGCAGACTCTGTGGGTTCTCCCGATATCTGCATCATATGGGGGACAGCCAATAGCGGGATGTTTTATTTTTTTTACCCTCCCCTGGGATCAGAAAGAGGACAAGGGGAGGGGGAGCAAAGGCCCCAGGAAAGGGCGTCGCGGGGCCAGGGATGAGCGAGACAGATGTTGCGTACAGAATCGACGGATGTGGGCAGCCACTCAAGTTAAAGAAAGTGACGGTGCAAGGGCAGGAATAGGGCAGGCCAATTCGATCAATAGCATGTGTGTACGGAGTAATAGCTACGAGCATACGGAGTAGCTACATTTACAACCTCACCCGGCGAGAGCGGTGTCGTGTCATGGACTAGGACGAGGTGGATATCACAGGAATGACGTACGATAGATAGCATCGTCCCAAACAGATTGGTGAGACGATGGCGCCACGACAGGCACCACCACAAATAGGGGTTCTCTTGAACAAGTCTTCTCTGAACACTACGGTCCTCCGCTTCAGCCCTCACATGCCGTCCATCTCGTCGGCGTCTTCGTTGCCAATGTTGACCTTTTTCCTGTTCTGCCCCGTGAGCTGCGAGATGGCCACCTTTTGTACCTGGCCGCCAATCTTGCGCTGCATCTTGGCAATCTCCTCCTCCGCGTCCACGGCCTCCGCCTCGGCGAAGTCGAGCACCAGACGCCGACCGAGCAAGTGCGTGTCTCGCAGGGCGTTGAGTGCGTTCTCCGCCTCGCGTGGTGTGACGAACTCGGCAAAAGCAAAGCCTCTGGTCGAGTTGCCAAACTTCTTCGGGAGGCGCACCGCCCTGAGCTGCCCATACGTGCCAAAGAGCGTGCGGATGTCCTTCTTGGTCGTCTCGAACGGCAGGTTCTTGATCACGATCTTGGTCCGCTGGCCTGCTGCCTTGCGCGCCTTGTCCTCGCGACGACGCTCCTCCGCTGCGTCGTGGCCCTTGTGGGAGGACTTGACGGAGAGCGTGTGCCCGTCCAGGACGTAATTGTCCATGGTCTTGAGAGCGGCCTGGGCCTGCTCCTTTGACCTGAAGTCGACGAAGCCGAATCCCATGCTGAGCATCTGCCCAGGCCTCTTGGGATCCGTCTTTGTCTTGACGCGCGCAGAGACGAAGCCGTCCAACGGTTTGAACGTCTCGGCCAGCTTCTCCGTTGTTGTGGAGAAGTTCAAGTTTCTTACAAACAACGAAGTCGTCTCCACTCCCGCCTCCTGGTCGTCCCGGCCCAGCAGCTCTGTGACGCTGAGCTTCTGGACACCAGTGGGTCGGCTCTCCTTGCCCTGCGTCATGGCTGCTGGGGCGTCATTCTTAAAGAGGTCCTTGGGTCCCTTCTCCAGGAACAGCACACTGTCCTTGATGCGTCGGTAGGCCATCTTGGCGAAGGCCGCCTTGGCGTGTACCGGCTGGGCGAACTCGACGATGGCAATGGTACCGCTGGGCGGCATCAACACCCTGAGGACGGTGCCGTGTTCCTCGAACATGGTTCTCAGCTCCTCCATCGTCGTCCCGAAAGGGAAGTTCTTGACCAGGATGGTCGTGTCGCCCCGCTTTTGTGACTTGAAGGCATCGAGATCCACGCCGTTGGAAGCAAAGTACGCCTTGCTTTCCTGGATGATGGACGTCTCGGCAATGGCCTGCTTGACACCGGCGTCGGCCGACGTGGGATCGAGCAGCTCTGATTTGGACACGCCCAGGCGGCTGGCCACGGACGTGTTGACGGCGTCCTGGTTCATGTAGAGAGAATTCCAGTTGAAGGTGCTAGACGCAGCCTCGGCCTTTTTGCGGATCAGGTTCTGCTTTTTCAAGGGCAGCTTCGAGATTGCAAATTCATCAAGCCCAGTATCGCGCTTTTCCGCAGCGGGCAAGATGTGTAAAAGTCGCCCTTGGAAGGTCTGACCATCTGACGACTGGAATGCGGCGACGGCAGAGTCAGCATCCAGGAACTGCACCATGGCGAAGCCCTTGCTGGCACCAGCGGCCGTGACCGCCAGGTGTACCTGTTGAGAGATCAGCAATCTAGCCGAGTCATCATGTTCTCGTGAGTAGCTCGAAAGTAAATCATAATTCAGAAAGTCGAAGCATCTACTAAAATACCGATCCAAGGTTCGCATCAACCATCAATTGATGTCAGCTGTCCCTATCTGGATTCATCACATGATTGCGGCGCTCTGTGGCTGAGGCGAAAAACAAATTTTGCTTACCTCTTCAAGGTCGCCAAATTGCTCAAAGTGCGCCCGTAGGTCGTCATCTTTGACACTGTAGGCAAGGTTACGCACAAACAGCCTGCGGGTTCTCTGAAGTGTGGCAATGGTCTCATCGACTCCCTCCGTCTTTTTCTCGGAGGGGGCCGGCTCCTCGGACTTTGTAGCAATCTCAGGCGCGACCACGGGCTTCTCGGTGCCCTCCGCAGGCTCCGCGTGGCCGGCGGCAAGTTTGCTGACGGTTGTCTCTCCACTGTCTTGTTGAGAGGGAGGCTGGGGCAACTGGTCGTCATCAACGAGATCCAACAACCGGTTCGTCCTCGAACGCAGCCAATCATCGTCCGTGGCGGCCGCCCTGTTACTGATGGCCATGGTGGGCGTCTCCTCCTGAGTCGCGTCTGGCGTCGGCTCAGAGACTGGAGCAGCATCGGGCATGGCCTCGTCCTTTTCGGACTCGGGCACCGTGTGCTGCTCTCCCTTCGGAGCCTCCCTCATCTGCCGTTTTTCAGGCCGAGCCGGAATGGCTTCGTACTCATCGTCACTCTCGCCGTCTTCAAGCAGCTTCTTCTTCTCAGCGGCAGCGGCGGGGTCTACCAGATCGAGCATGTCACGAGCAGCCGAGTTTTTGCCGGGCTGGAAAACCTGCAGGTACTCGCGCAGCTTCGGGTCTGATTCATCCAGATCCTCACGCTTGCGCTTCTTTGCAGCACCATCATCCTTCTCGACGCTAGGTGGCGGAGGGGCAGCCGCATCTGTCGGCTTTGCCACAGAAGACGGGCCGCTATCCCCCTTGGTCTTCTGGAGGACAGGATCGGCAATCTGCAGGGGAAGTGACGTAAGCATTCGCGGTCACTGTTTACGCAAGAGCATGTAGACGTACCGGCCTGGCGAGCTCTACATTAATTCTCGACATGCGAATGTACGATTTGTTGAAGTATCTGACGGCCTTGGTCGCGACCTCAGGCGTCTTGTACCCGACGTAGCCAATCCTCCGTTGAGGTATGACCTTGACATCCGTCACCTCTCGGCCTCCCGCCGAGAAGTGCTTGCGGAACTCGGCATCAGTGATCTTGGGGGGCAGCCCTCTGACGAAGATGCGGGACGTCTCCAACTGTGCAGTCGAAGCGGTGGTAGCCATTGCAAGAAAGGGGTATCTCAGAAAAAACACACGAGCAGTAGTTGCAAAAAGGGAAGAAATTTGATGTGAGCCAAAAGTGCTCTTGTTGTTGCGGCTATGCCAATGCCATACTGTCTCGAGTATGAGTAGACAGGAGAGGAAGGATTGTTGTCTTTGGAAATACAACCGGGCCTCGCCTTGAATTTTTTTTCTTCGCCTGCTCTTATCGCTATCGCCATGTGACCTGTGTGCCCCGCATTGAAGTCAGATAAGGGAAGGTACTCAGGTACCTGCCGGAATCTTCCACCCTTCAACGGTTAGGTTTAGCGCATGAATGCCGGCAAACACTGGACTCTTGTGGCCCGTGCCCATAGCAACCCAACTCGACTGAATCGACTGGACCCTGCTGTCGCAGGCACTTGTCAGTTTGGCCAAAACACGCGACAACGTACTTCCAACGTCTTTGATTCGAGCCAATTCTCCGGTCCCAGCAACGCAGTGTAAGTGGTCTCTACTCTGTCTATCCGCTTTTTTTCTGACAGCCCTGCATCAGAATACGTTCGACTCAGTGAGTTATCTACAATCGCCAGGCGAAGATGCACGACGAGGTCGAAAAGGGGCCCCGAGGCCAGCTGCGCAAGACAAACACCGTAATAGAGACTGACCACTTCCTTCGCGACTTCAGATACGATACCTATTGTCCCGAATCTCAAAATGGCCGATGCGAAGAGCTCCTCGCCCGCTCCGCAGGCTGCGCGGGAGAAGCTGGAAGGTACGTGCAGGCTGCCCAGCGCGCCACGGCAGTCAACCTGTGCAGGCCGACGGCGCTGACGGAGCATTGGAATACAGCGCAGATCAAGAGCGCCGACATGGTAAGGCTCTACTTTTTCATGGAGCTCCTTCAGCGAGTTCCGGTATTGACAATCGCAGACCGAGGATATGCAGCAGGAGTGCATTGAAGTCGGTATGTCACCTCATCTCGGAAGGCCCCTCCTTTGGACCCCGCCGCCGTGCTAACGACCCCTCCACAGCTCAGGAGGCGATGGCAAAGTTCACCATAGAGAAGGTGCGCGATCACCGTCGGACGACTGGCGAGCGCCGTGGACACCGGTACTAATAGACGGCAGGATATCGCCCAGCACATTAAGCGTACCGTGAGTATTTACGGCCGCCTCTCCGACGTCATAGTATTCGCTGACTTTGACGAACAGTTCGATGAGCGTAAGGGACCGACGTGGCACTGCATTGTTGGTCGTAACTTCGGCAGCTTCGTGACGCACGGTACGTTTAAGCCCGAGGTGGTCTACGGCAGGCCTCGACGACTAGAGACGGGATCTGACATCCGGCAGAAACCAAGCATTTCATCTACTTCTATCTCGGCCACTGCGCCATCCTCCTCTTCAAGACGCAATAGACAAGGCGACATAAGGCGGCGAATTTGTCCAGAAACGAAACCCCGAAGTCGACGACGCGTTGTAAGCAAATATGGTATACGGTATTCAGGGGCTGCCTAAGGTACCGCCAAGATGTGGAATAATGGGGACATGAACAATGTGCAAAGGCGGGTGTGCCGGCTCCTCTTCATCGCCGTCACTGGAAAGAGGTGCCACTGAAAAGAGGTGTCCCTGGGAAGAGGTGAGGAAGAAGTCGAAAAGACGCCGAGAAGCGTCCTGGTTGGCATTCGATAAGGTTATGCGCTTAGCGATCAGGAGCGGGAGCTCATCATAAGCCAACACGAAAGCTTTTTTACTCTTGCAGTACTGGGGTATGTTGAGGCACGTTTGCTGCTCTGGCTCGCCTCCAGAGGTGGTGAAGGAGCAGCAGTGTGACGACGAGAAACGGCGCACCATCCGGCCGCCTTCTGGGCTGTACGTGAATGGCCGCGGTGAGGCATGACTGCCGAGGTTGAGAGTATGTGGGCATGGTTGCAGACCATCACGTATGTCACGGAAGGATGGTCCGAGGATGAAAGTAGCCGTTCCAGCAACTCGCATCGTTGACGGCAGGCTGTTTTCCAGTCTACTCGGGTTCGACCATAATCATCACAGGTTCGATCTTCCCAGAAGCAGCTCCCACCCGTGTGCGGAACTTTCCTTAAGAGCGACAATGGTTCCGGTCACGTTACGGCTGAAGAGAGCAGTGATGTCGGTTTTGTATCTAGGCTTCCAGTCGCATTGACAAGATGCTTCCCCAAAGATCTCACGCAAAAAGCAAAGGCGCATGTACAAAAGCTTCACGCATTCTGATGTCCACAAACGACCAGTTCACACGAAGCTTTGCAATGGACGGCGTACGGTGGGTGCCGACAGGAAGGTCAATGGCCGCGTCTTTTCAAGCAACCAACCGCCAATCTACTTTGAAGCAATAGAAGCGGCAGGGGAATCGTTGTCGAATTCCCGTTTCAGATCACCACTGCACCGACTCAAGCATGCTCTAATCCATTTTCTTCCCGTCACGGCGAGAAGTACACCAGGCCGACAGAAGATCATGGCGGCGGTCTACTTGGTTTCGGCACCACATTGAACCAGCAATCCTCACCTTCCTCCCCGCCTCTTCCTGCCGGTTCGTGGGTAAACACCACAGGAGTAGCTGCACCAAGACGTGCCACCAAATACGAGTCAATTTCACCCGGCAACGGCAACGGCAAAATTGTCCACTTCATCAAGAGAGGGCGATAGGAGGTGAAATGCACGGTCGAAAAGCGAGGGCCAATGCTCTCCATGCTCTTCGTCTCAAGTTTTGAGCGTCTCCGCAGCGATCAAACCCGTGTCGTCCACCAAGCCCCCTACCTATTATAGCAAGACGTATACGTCCTTCGTACGTGGGTGTAATTACCCAAAGTATCGAACCCGACACTTTGGAAACAGCAACCCCCAAGGTCGGTCGGCCGAAATCACAGGACCCGAGGTTGACGGGCAGCGCGAGAACCTGATGTCTGGGCGCATGAAATGCTCGGTCCCTTGGAACTCAAAGGGTCAATAACAAAGAAGTCCAGGCCTTTCCGAAGAAACCGAAGGTTACACGGTTGAAATTGCGGAAAGGTAAATTGTATGCGTACGGAGTACGATACCCTGAGTAACGATACCTACAATCGACAGAAAATAACTCCCGTTTTTGGGGCCCCCCCGGTTCGGAAGGTCAATCCACTCGGCGCGCGAGGTGGCATCCTGAGTGGATTCCGGCGCGAGCTTTCGCCCAGGCAACCAATACGGGGGAGGTCTACTCGGGCACTGCGCACCTTGACGGGAGCGTCCGGGGACAGGGAACGTTGAAGAATAGAGCGAAGAGAGGTTCGAGCTGTCTCCCCGTCCGGCTTGACTCACCTGACCGCGGCGGCTGGGGTTCAACTGTCTGCTGCGGTTGAGCAGCCGCGCTACGCTAGAAGCACGACTGTGATGTACGGATACGGAGTAAGGATATACAGTACGCATATGTAGTAAAGAAGAAGCCCGATTTTCTGCTTCGGACGACTGATGGGCTGGATGCTGCCGGATCGACACTTGACGAGCGAATGCAACGGGGGGGCAGACGGGTTGGAAACATGTTGTGGAGAGCAAAGGTACTCTGTACAACTGGAGCGAGCAGAAAAGACGGGACGTTTCTCTGAGAGGTGATCTGCAATAGACACTGCAAACCTGTGCTGGTAAGACTAGAACCACTCCAAGAAGACCGAAAGGTTACATGGTGGACGTCAAGGTCAAGTCAGCTGGATCACCGTTGACATGTTTCTCGAACGAGGGACAAAGAGGTTCGCGCTGTCGTAGCATACTTGGAGGCAGCACTTGGCATGCCGGGGAACAGGTGAGCCGAGGGTGGTCGCTCCTCCACAAAACGGACGTACAATCGCTCCGGCGGGCGACAAGAAGCGGGGAAAAGGACCACCAGTGCCTCCGGAGCAATCAATCCCATCGTGGAATTAGTTTACGCAAAGAGTCGCTCGCAGACGACGGACGGCCCGGTCGATTGATCCAGCCGCAAACTTTTGTGTGTGGCTGTCTGAGACGACTGGTTGGCGGGAAAGAAACGTGGTTGCAGTCAGCGTTCAGGGACAGCGAAAATAATCCAGGGTCCCGGCAGGGGGTGTGGTGATCTGGATGATCAGGGCCCGAATCGAGCGCCGGAGCGAACGGGGACGTTGACGAGAGTATTCAACCGCTGTTGAGCCCCTCACTGTCATTGCCCCAGGGTCCTTCGTAATTCGGTGCGCGATGCGATGCTTCCCTATTTCGAAGTCTGTAAGCCCACGGCTCCTTCGACCCCAGAGGTTCATCGGCGGATTGGAGTGCACACCACGCAGAACAAGAGGTGAGGGAGCGGAAACCTCCCGGCTGGCCCTGCGAGTCGGTTGAGCACCGCGTCTTGTCGTGAAAAAGTTCGACACGCACGGGACAGCAGCCGGTCTTACTTATCCGAACTCTGGTCCCGTCTCCGTCCTGTGTCTGGCTTCAAGAGTGTCCCAAGGTTTGTTCTCTGCAGCTCTGGGCTGCCCGCCAACACCCTCATTTCGACGCTAGTTCATGTTCGTAGCCGTCTAACAGGGCCGCCATCATCGGATGGATTAACCTGTTCCAGCGGCCGGTGGCACACAACTGTCTTGCCATGTCTTACACTCTGGCCGGCTGGCATCCATAGCCTCCTTGAGCGCGGATAGTCGTCACTTGAGTTCCGACTCCCTCCAGACCCGACGTGAAGAGCCGAACCGGCGGAGGAGCACAATTACGAACGTCCAATTGCCTGTGTTTCCACGGTTGCAGCTTCGAAAGATTCCGCTATTCACAGCCAAACGAGGGGATGCCGCGAATCGGGGGCTGGGTAATCCTGCAGCTCACGAGTCTATCGACCATGCTACGGCATCTGAGGCCCAAGTTGGCAACGAGGGGGGGGGAACAGGCCATGTACGCAGTATGTATCTTGCGCGTACCGACCGACACCCATTCCCTTGGTCATGCACGCACCATCCTTAGCCGAAGATGGCTTCTGGGATCTACGTACCTACTGCATACCACTGGCTGTTATACTACTCCGTAAAGTAGGTCGCGAGGCGACTGGACAAAACGCTCGTATACATGTGTAGTCTCTATGTGGTCGTAGGAGTCGGAATAATCGTAGCTCGCGCAGGCGTTGAGCCTACCGACGAGACATCCAACGCAATTATTGGTCCGCTCCAGCTTTCAAAAACTCGCCTGGAACCCAGGAAGATGTCTGATGGGCGACTTTCATGCTGCACGCAGTCGTCGATTGGTGGTCGTCGGTGAGCGTCTGACGAGCCTGCCATGGGGCTCTAAGTCATTGCCCACGCAAGGCCAGGCTCATGCATCAGACGGAGAATGAAGTCAGATGCTTGTAGAAGACTCACTCTCCTTTGCCATCCCGCTTGTGCTGCAAGTGTAGTACCAGTGTTGTGAGGGTCAGGCTCCAATTCTCAGTAGCCCCGGGCGGCCCTATCTCGGGCCCCAGTATCCGTACCCGTAAGCTGATGGCATCGATGGGCTTTGTCATCGTCGTCGGCCACGACCAGACGTGGCAACGTGGTACACAATACGAGCTGACCATGAATCTTGTGGCAAGCAGTCGGTCGTGGGAAATAACCTTTAAATCCACGTCGCTGCCGGGAAGAATGGCTTGAGCAATGTCGGATCGTGGCTCGTCGTGGGAGAGACCTTTTGGCCCAGTACGCAGTCTAGTACTAGTAGTACGCCGCCGTCGGGGCCATCCCGCGCGGCGGTCAGATCAGATTGACTGTTGCTTGCCCCGATTCCCTGTCGTGCCGTTGACGGTGTTTCTATTCCTGCTCCGTGGTGCCAGCGAGGATACGCCGGTTATATTTGGGCAGAGGTGGCATTCACCCAGGCACCAGATGAGCCCAGCATCCACCAACCGCCTCGGCGTGTTTCTGCTTCTCTTCTGCAAGGCAGGGGTGGACTTCGACGTTACTCGCACACCGGCAGCGACAGCTTCAAACATTTGACTGACGGCAGATTGATTAAACCGTTTGAGGGGGCCTCCGCGCTGCCAGGTCGGTCGACGATTACCAGAAATTGTATGTTTATGCTCTGCTCATGGAGGTTCCCTCGAGACAGTTCCATCCAGCGTCTGAACTTCTGAAGCGATCGATACTTATTCAAGTGGAGTCTGCGTGGTTTTCGGACACGTGATGTTGGCATAGAGTACGGACAACAAGGCCTTCGAATGTTGTAGGCTGTTTTCTTCGAACGACCACTCAAACAAGCCTCCTGCCGAGACAGAATTGCGCGAGCAGAGTCCAACGAGTGCGGAGGAGCATCATATCAGCGTGGGTATCCTTGGTCACGCTGCGAGCGACGCGAGAACTTTGGATGCTGAACTCGATCCCATAGTCAGGATAGGTTGTAGCGACGGGACGTCAGTCAAGAGGCGCGCGAAAGCCACGCCTCGCAGTCAGGAACGAGACGCCTGGCAGGTAATTGGCCGAAGGGGAGGCCAGAGGCGGGAACGCCGGGGAAGGCTGATTGAGGCTGGCTGGCTGGCGTAGAGGCCAGGTCTTGTGTGATGGGAAATTGGAATCCGGGTTGATCGAGATGCTTGCTTCTTCGTCAAGCGCAGAGGATCGTCGATGCGTCCGTTGTTTTGATGTCTAAGATCGTGCATGGCAGAAGCACAATAAAGTACATACAGAACACAGGAGGCGAAAAGTGCTAACGCATAGTCCGGCTGGAGCCATGCTGTCCGTGCTGGTAAATGCTCTGGGCGTTGAGGTTTGGGAGTTTGCCACGAACCGCAACAGCCTCATTGACTGTGTCGTCTCAAGCAGTTGACCGCTTGGTTGTTTCCTGGGTTCACCGTCCGCGCGCCAAAAGGCAGCCCAAGTCAAACGGTGGGCAGTTGAAAGCGGCCGACGAGAATGACGCCATTGAAATCACCGGTGTCCTGCTGAGTGAGAGTTGTGCCTACATCTGATGATCTGTGTAACGCACCGGCGATTTGTAGCTTAGGCAGGCCGGAAGAGTGGTGCGTTCCGTCTGGTGGCGCCGAGACACTGCGCGAGGTGCCTGACAAGGTCTTTCGACTGTGGTATTACAGAAGCGTAGCAGGCGCACTTGTGTGATTGAACAGGGTGTCACCAGCCTCGGGGTGCAAGGTAAGCCCTCCTGATGTGCCTTATTCAGTTGTATTGCAGGCGTCCAGGGACTGCGGTGGCTTGCGTGGGCTGTTTTCTTTTGTCTCTCGTGTTTCTTGATGGCTCCCTTGCCGTGCGCCTCGATGGGCTCGTAGACGGCCCCCTACCCCCATATAGCTGTTGCCTCTGACAGAGTGCTGCTCCCGCACTTGTCACGGTAGTAGATCACATCGGCTCTGGTTGTTCATCGTCGCAGTAATTATGAGCGAGCCCAATCCGAGAGCAAGTCGTGTCTCTACCGCTTATCGCCAAGGAGAACGGCTGCACGGGTGGACAACAAAAACGAAGACCAAGGAAGATGTTTGAGTCGCCGTTGAGACACTGAGACGCACCAACCAAGACACGCACCGCGACGAACGGTTCTGACGGTTCTGTGTTCGGAACTTTGGAATGGGCTTGGGTCTGGGTTAGGCCAGGCTCGCCTTGCCAGTCGAGCAAAATTGCGCCGGGGTCGATTCTCCAGCTGCCATCTCCCGTATCCCCTGCGCAAACCCAAAGATATCATCGAATGGCACCAACCCGACTCGCGAACCCGAGCTGATGTGCCGCAAGCCCGTGAAGACGACGTCGGCGTGCGCTGTCAACCAAGATGGTCGGGGCCAACCAACGAAAGTTAGGCTACCTTGTGTTGGATACTCTCGTCGAGGTTGGCAGGTGCGACTGGTAAGTGAGTGAAGCGTACGGAGTATCTGTGAGTACCGCATCCGTAATTGACATGCTGATTCGTAATTCAGGCAAGGCGTCGGTTCCTGAGCAGCCCACATTAGACCCAGCTCTCGCCGTGGAGGCTGTCCTCGTGTGACGTTCCGCGGACAGGCGCAGGATTGCCGTACATGAAGACACTGACAAGGGCAACCTAGGCAGGTATTTGGCAGCGTTCAAGTACTGCGCACCTCGAGCTCGGAATCGCTGTGCGGACACACGCAGTACTGTGTATAGCCGCCCACAAAGGAGCGTGGGCTTTCCAGTACCTGCGGCAGTGAAGTCGTTTCCAGGCATGATCCATGCCACTCTGTATTTTGGCATCGGGAGCGCTTCAACAGACCCAACGTGTCTCTTGTTCGTTTTTGTGTCCATACCACGGGCAAGGGAACGGTCTGACAACAATGCACGCAGCCGGGCACTGTATTCACAGTTTCCTCCGAGACCCAGTTGCCTACATAAATGCAAAGCAAGCGGTACAGGTGCGGTCTTGACAAGTCCAAATGCAGCCCCATGGCCTCCAAGGCCCAGGCGAGAAAAGGAAACGAGGAATTGAAGACGTCAGTAGTCGATTGTATCATCAGACAGCACATGCGGGGTCGTTCATGGAAGTAGTGGTTAAATGTTCTGTGAGTTGCGCAGACAGTGCTCTATGGCGCCAGCGATTTGGACTTTACTTTTTCGTCAGTGCGGAAAGACAGACCAACTGCTCGAGGCCGTTGAGGCCGAGGTGCCAAGCAGAAAGGCAAGGACGGGATTGTCACCTTGAAATATAAAGCAAAATAAAACCTCGACTGCTGAGGTGGGAGGAGGAAATGGGTGAGGTCGAAGGCGACGTCGAGTTGCGGTGGCACGACGTACCTGAGTTGGGATATTTGACGCTGAAGGGCTGCAGTTTCCTACCTACCTACAAATACATAGGTAGCGAAGGACTTCCAATACCTTAGGTAAGGTAGCCTCGGAGGAACTCAACGCGTTATAGCCACGCCTGCGGGACCCACTATGGATACCTGCACCTGCCTCAGTTCTGTATGGTGAAGTCAGGTACGTATTCGTACAGTATGTGTACACATTACTGCGGCGGTACATGCCCTCGTGGCTGCTCCCAAGACCGCGACTCTTTCGTGGCCCCGGCACATCACACACATGGACATCACCACCACCGCCACCTCGCCTCACCACGATTCGACAGCAACCACCAGCAGCGCCATTCTCAATCACGAGGCGACCACATCACCATCTCAGCTATGCCATGTGAGAAGAAAAGATACGACTACAGCAGCTACAGTTGCTGTCAGCAGTGGCAGACCACCTTCAACCCACGAGACGACGAGTCGTCTTTCCTTGGGCTTGTTCGCCTCATGTTTGTCTCTCGTTTCAAACCGCAGCATTCTCACCCATGCATTTTCAAGGGCCGCCATCTTGTCTCCTTTTTCTTCTCATTGGTTTCTTTTTAGGTTCCCTACTGCGTACAAACTATTCCCCCCTGCCTGCCTTACTTAACCTTCGCTTCTACCCTCTCCCTTTCCAGCTCTTCGGATGGATCCTCATCTCACCGAATGTCGGGCGCCCCGTCGGTGTACCTGGGCAACCTCAGCCGGCTATTCCAGTCTGTCGGTTCGAATCTGCTGCCTGCCATATCTATCATCTACGCAGCAGGACGCAGCAGGACGCAGCAGGCCAGTTTCGACCCCATGATGTCAGGCACGCGGCAACATGGACTCGCCAGGCGGAATGGAATTGTTCTTCATCCCGTCCGCCCACCCAAAAAAAAAAAAAGGCCCGGGAATCAAGAGAAAGCAAGCGAGTTGGACCCGTTGGACCCTCATTGGGTCCGCTCTGCTGCAGCTGGTGGGAAGCGGAGGGCGAGGAACCCCCCCCCCCCCCCCCCCCCCCCCCCCCCCCC
>QAPG01000006.1:0-77024 GCA_004366825.1 Colletotrichum spinosum | reverse complement strand
CCCCCCCCCCCCCAGCACTGTTGTCCTTGCCAATTGAGGCCGTTCAAAGTCTGTTTCCTGGTAGCCTCCTTCCCTGTAGGAAACTTTTATGGTTTCCCAGCTCTGCAGAACCTCTGGTCCAGGAGACAACTTTCGTAATGGTGCGAGCTGCTCGTTGCCCATCAACCGGGTTCTCCCCCGCGCTAAAAGTATCCGTAATCGTACGCAGGAAAAAGAGCTGGGGTCGAGACTACGGTGCCTTACGCAATAGGGCACGCCATACGGGAGGGGCAGACGCAGACGCAGACGCAGACGCAGATGGGGGCCGGCGGCCGGCCCCGCCATTTCGGTTGCAGTGCCGCCGGGCCGCAGTGGGCTTGCTAGCATTCGTGTCGGGGCGAAGGCGTGGTCGGACCGTCGGAGGCAGTGTCCCAGGCGCGGTGCGGTAGCCCTAGGTACCCTGCTTTGAGGCTCTGTAAAGCGGAGCGTCTCAGGTCGTACGCACATTTGTATCCGTGTTGATGGTTGACAAGCTGTCGGCAGGCTACGGACTAGCCCACCTTGATACCTCAAAGGGCAAGGCACACATCGTTTGTCACGACAACGCGGGAAAGGCAGATGACTAGGTGTTTGGCATCTCTCTGTTCGGAGCAAGCCTGGTTGGGAGCCTGATGACGAAAGCCTGCCGCTGAAAGCCTGACGATGAAAGCTTGTTGGGTTGTTGCCAAAGGTGGTTTGCGGACAACGACTGCAATGCAGCTTTGTGCATCTGTATGGAGGCATTCATGACATCTTTGCCAGGCTGGAATTTACTACAGCTGGCGAGAAGCCAAGCTGGAGGAAGACTCAAAGTACATATAGCATGGGGCCGTGTCGCAGCAACCTCATCAGCCATGACCTCCTACGGCACCGAGAAGGCGGTATTCCAGGCCGAGATCCGATACTGGCGAATGTCACAACAGCTATTCACCCATCAGGTTTCGACACAGACAATGTCGTACACTTACCATCATCGATCACCTCCCACCGGCAGAGGTTACCAGTACCAGTACCAGAGCCAGAGCCAGAGCCAATCGCCCCGCTCCGTGTGGCACCTCAAGGACGTCCACCAACTGCCAGAGCACCTCACCATCTTCCTTGCCACCCCCGACCTGGACTTCCAAGCCAACGACCGCTCTCCGACCGGCGTCATGCCATCCGGTTCGGGTTCGGGCGAAGGGAGCTCGACAAAGACCCGCAACAGCCCGACGAAGGAGGTCGTCAAGGCCAAACGTCCGGCGCGAGCCGACGGCGAAGAAGTTCGACGGCACGAGCAGAGGCTCATCGAACTTCGGCTCCTGCTGGACCACTTGTACATTGAACTCGGGAAAGCACATGATTTCTACCAGAAAAAGTCGAAAGCATTCACGGATGGCCTTGGGACGCTGAAGGGATACGTCGACAAGGACACGCTTGACAAAATGTGGGCAGAAGAGTTGCGAGCGGACGAGACCACGGACATCAACACACTTGCCACGCAGATCAGCTTTTGCTTCGACACCCTCAAAACCGCTGCTCGGAGCAAGTGGTCCAAGACCAAGTTCAGCGTGGTCGAGAACCAGATCCAAGTAGTCATCAGCCTCGTCGAAGTGGTCACGGAACTGACGCGAAGCGCGGTCTCCGATCACTCTGCTATGGACGACATGCTTCCCATCTTGGAAGAAGCAATGGGGTTCGCCGACACACAATCTAAATTTTGGAAGTCGCGGTTCCGTGTCACACCTGCCACGACACCACAGCAACAACGCAATGGTAACGACGGTGACAACAGGAAAGAGGTTGCAGATCACGCTAAGCGCACCTCCGAGAAGGCCGCCAAGGAGGCTGAGGCTGACTTCGACGCTCAGTGAGTCGGACGTTATTGGCGGTCGGCCGTGACAAGTTGTCGGACGTGTCGGGCTCTTGGCCGCAACGTGGGACGGGATCTGGTCAAATGTGACAGCAATTTGTTTCGTTAGTAGTATCCTTGGTTCCGCGAGGACCAAACAGGAATGTTATATTTCTCTTACCTTGGAAAAAAAAATAGTGAAGCACCGTCCTCAACAGAATGATCGGAATTGAATTGTCAAGTCTCCGACCAGCCGAAGCTGATCGGGAAGGCCAGACGCTGCGTATCGCACTCAAGTGCAGTGCACAATCTTCGCAATGACTCTCCCAGAGGGAACATCAAGTCCGACCCGTCTTCCCCCACCGAAGGCAAGGTATACACGAGGCCGGCCTGAGCCCTGCTTTTCTGATGCCAGTTGCAAGCGTGAAATCACGCCAGACCCTCGCGGGCAGACCCGTCATTCCCGCAAGCAGGAGACTAGGGTGTTTGGTGAAGATGTTACTCCGAATTTCTCACATGCAATTATGAAGGGACGCGAGGTCGCCTTCGAGAGATTGGCGCGCAAACTCTCTGTTTGTAGCATGGAAACGCAGCGTTGAAGAGGACGGTGCTTAAGGAGAGAAAAAGAGGAATTCGGGCTAACGTCGCAGAAATTGCATAGTATTTATATGTGGATTGGACGTGGGGTCGACTCTGACTCCGCTATAGCCTTGCCTGAGGCTCGAGGTCGCCCAATCAGCTTGCTATGGATGAACAGGACGCCCTGGCGAAGGAAAGACCCCTACAGCAAACCCCACCTGCCATATTCGTTCAGGTTCGGACCCCACGTTTTGTGGATCGACGACACACCGATAACGATAAGGTCACAGGAAGGAGCGCGCCGCTGCAGCTGGCTGCTGTTTTGGCGATGGGGTCCTTGTAGTGGAAAGTCCAGACCGCCGCAAAGAAAATTTCCGTGGCTGCCCCTGAGGCTGAGAAGCGTTCTGGTTTGCTTTGTTCGACATCGTTTCCTCACTTTGGGCCTGGGCTGTCGACATTTTTGAAAACATAATTCATGATAGACAACCTCCGATAGAAACCTTAACCACAGCAGCAACCATGTCACTCGAACCTAAAGACTTCCCTCAGATGTGGCAAAAACCCTCAAGTGAACACATACTCAAAACACTCCGCCAATTGGAGCTTAGCCCCCCGATATGGAGCCATGAACGCATGCGGTCCGACATCATTCACGAGCAAGAAGCGTCCGTCTACTTCCGAAGGGAGGTGTCAATGTACCTTTCCTCCATCATCAAAAGCGGCCTGGCTTGGATTGAGAGTGATGATGAGAAGGAGGAGATCTGGTCTGAGGCGAGTCAGCGGTTGACGGAACGTTGCGGACGGACAGGTACGTTAGTATAGATATGTCATTGCTGGTATAACTTCTCATGAGTACCAGCGATGGGCGAGATCACCCGGCGATGGCCTTTCAGCGAAAACGCGCTGGCGCCAACGTTCGAGCTCATCATCCGCGAGCCGCCCCTAACGGGAGACTCCCTGGGACTCAAGACTTGGGGATCATCTTACGTGTTGGCCAAGTACCTACCAAAGATTGGCTCTTCGTCCCTCTTCCGCCTTTTTGACGAATCTCTTGGCCAACAACGGCCCGCCGTCTTGGAGCTTGGTTCCGGTACTGGTCTCCTCGGTCTGGCCGCAGCTGCCCTGTGGAAAGTCCACGTTATACTGAGCGACCTGCCCGACATCCTGTCCAACCTGCGACACAACGTCGAGTCCAACCGAGCCACGGTGGAAAAGCTAGGCGGGTCTCTGGACGCCGGTGCCCTGACATGGGGTGGCTCCGAGGACGAGGTTGACCAAGACCTATTTGCAAAGAAGAATCAGTTCAAGGTTTGCGTTTTTGTTCGAGTTCTCCACGGTAAGCAGCTAACAATGACAGGTCGTCCTCGCCGCTGACCCTATGTATGATGACGACCACCCAGGACTGCTTGCGAGCGCATTCTCGGACCAACTCTCACCCGAGGAGGACGCCCGTGCGATCGTCATGGTGCCATTACGCGACGAAACGACTAGGGAACTCCTCAAGTCGTTTAGAGAGGTTATGAATAGTCAAACACGTCCTCTGTTCTGCATCGAAGAGGGTATTCTCGACGGGCAGGATGACTGGGGTGACGACGAGAGCAGCCCAGTCAGCTGCTGGTGGGGTATCTTTGCACATCAACCGACAGACATAGAACGACAAGCGATTGTTCAGACACGAACCATTTGAATGGTTGCATAGACTAGAAAGAGGCGATCCTCATGACAGCATTTATCAGGACAAGATGATAGACAAATTATAAATTTTACTTCGCCACTTTCCTACAAACAGCCATAAATGGCATCGACTGCGTATTATATCAATCTGCATCTGATTCCCTTTAGGACAATATCCCAAGAACTATCATGCAAAGAGCCATCATGGTCGTTCCCGGGTTTCGGAATAATTCCTACAGGTCTCAGTATCAATATAATATATAGAATCTTTATATGAAGTTACCACACAGCCCAGCTAATCTTATAGTCTTCAGAGTATATTCTTCAACTTAGTTGCTCTCGTGGAGGGCTATCATATATCTTCAAGAAGACTCCTCAGATTGGGTATCCAGTCACGTGGCAGTTTAATTTACCAATTATGCAGGCTTCTCTTAAATTTACCGATGCCTCAGTATTAGGCACAAATGCTCTCTCTTGTGGACCTTGATCTATTTTGGATAGACTTCTTATGTGACCCTAACAGCCAATCCCTGTTCCAAAATATCTCCTAATCACTGACTTGTATGAGAAAATCACCAATTCACCAGTTACTCTTCATACTTCTTTTATTTCTACTAGCCACCAGCTGGAGCTATAAGGCTGTGTGGTATAAGTAGCTCTACATTTTTCATTCTACTTTACTATGTATTATTACGCAGGAGGTATAAACTGCTATAAACTACTTCTGGAAGATGACGAAAGGCTGTGGAGGATCGCACCTGCTATATTTGCACCTTCCCAAAGTGAAGTTCAATCAGGCATGGAGCTCATTAGCTTCTGCCCACCAACTGACTAGCCACCTCCTCATCCTCGTTCTCATCTTCATCTCTTCTCACAGGTTTGGCAGGTCGTCATTCACCCACTGCCACCACCACACACCTTTTTTTTTTCGTGATTCACCCTAGTCTGGTTGATTTTGTTCTCACAAATACCTTTGGCATTCTCAGCCTCTCACCAGACACATATGTTTCTCTCAAACCCCAAGATGGTCGGTCAAATCACGTATGCATACAACGAAGTCTGTTACATCCTGACACTGGTTGTTCGCAAGGAAAAGCCGACTACAATAGCAGCAAAATATCAACAGCACTTTGGCAAAGCCCTATCACTTCAACAGGTCCGATATGTGAAGACCAAGTACGGGCATGACCCTGAGTTTGGGTCAGTATGCTGTACTCGTGGCTTCTCCTGAGATCCCCACAAGCAACAGAGAAGGATTCTGACAATGAGATATCTAGAGCTGTGATGGTCAACGGCCTCCCAGACAAGGGCAATGTGGGAAACAAAAAACAAGCTCCTGTGCCCGGCGCACACAAGTAAGGCCCTTTGTGCTGTATCTGCATGACCTAGTTGGCTAACTCTGTCAAAGGGAAATGCTCCCCGGGCTCAACTTTGGCAGTCCTCCTCCTAGCCCTGCACAGGAGCCTTTGGCCTACGGGCCATCAGTGTTTTCTGGCTTTGGGCAACATGACGCACCTCAAGCTCCTGCTCACCCAGATGCCGACAAACTTGAAGCCTGGCATCCCAAAATCCCCCCCATCACCCATCACCACAGCAAAGTAGCTGCTCTACAGAACGATGCCCAGACTGTGCCGGAAGCTTCACCCAACGATCGGGATACCCAAACACAAACCAGCGACTTGACTGTCGGGGCTCCTGCCCTAACTACCCTCGAGGACGAGATGCTCTGGGGAATTTCTCCCAGCGACTTTCAGGCACTGATCGATTTCAACAACTCAACAGACCTCCCACAGCGCGAGGTAGTTGAGCCAGAAGTTGCCGAGTCCGAACCCCTTCAAATCGAAGTAGACTGGGACACGTGGAACCCCAAGCAAGCTTACGGATATCAACCCATCATGGACATCATGGTTGGAAGAAGCCCCAAGCGCGATCGCGAGGAGGACCTCGACGTGAGCGAAGAGACGGAGTTCAACTCCATCGACGAGAACTCCCAAAACCTCGACTCCCAAGACCTCGACGATACTGACGTTCCGAGCCCCAAGCGTCTGAAGGTTCAATCTGACGACGAGGAGCCCGAGGGATCATTTCACTCTGCGCAGACCAACGCGCAGGCCGCCGATTCGCACCTTCCTCAAACGCCTCAGCAGTCATCGACCGGTGATGCCATCGCCAACAGCGACAACACGGTCATTGACAACAGCGACAGCACGGTCACTGACAACAGCGACAACACGGTCACTGACAACAGCATTGGCGCCGATCCCCTCAACGATCTAATGAACACGCTCAACGACGCGGCCGAGGCCGGCAAGCAATCCCCTGTGATCCAGCAGGAGTTAGACGAGGAGTGGAAGGAGTGGCTGCTGCCGGAGCTATTCTTGGACGAGTCGCACCACTCCACGCTGGACGAGACCGAAGATCAGGCCCGCCACATCCAGCACCTGTTCGATGGCACTGCCTTGGAGCATGGCCAGAGAGACCCTGACGCACAGTTCCGTTACAGAAGCCCTGAGTCCAGAGATGTCGAGGAATATGCCAACCGCATGGAGCAACTCAGCCGGGAGGCCGAACAGACACAGCCGAAATATAACCCAGAAGTTGGCTACCCTGCCGTGGACTGCTTCTCGGTCGAGGGAAGGAAGATTGCGTTCGCTGGCTTGAACCCCAACCGCCCGCGAAGAATCCTCGCTGGAGGACTACACTCCCCCGTGGGATTCCAGCCTTATGAGCCCCCCAAGCTTCCCGGCGAGGTCCCGGAGAGACAGCCTCCCTCGGCAGCCTTCCTCGCTGTTGCCGATGGTCTCAAAGCTTGTACTGAGGCCCAGAAACGCCGCGAGGCTGAAGCTGCCGCATCCCCGTGGCCCCCTACTTTCAGAGAGCATTTCACGGCTCAATCATCCAGACCGAAGGCCAAGGTTAGTATCCCCTTTTACTTTTGCTTTCCGTCTTTTACTCCCAGAAAATCACCATACTTACAAAAATTTTCAGGTTCCTCCTCGGCCCCATCACAAGCGACCCTCCTCTCCTCGGACCGGCAGTGGACCGGCTCGCCGGAGGGCGTCGAAGATGTACCCGCCCGCCCCGGAACCTCTTCCACCGTTCTTTTCCCGACCTCCGATGGCATACCGCTCCCCGTACGCCCAGACGCCCCAGACGGCTCCCCATGCGCGTCCCGCCGCCGCCTCTCCATCGCCTCAGGCGAACCCTTTCCTCGTCCCTCAGGGAAATCATGCCCCAATGCCTCAGACGAGCCTTCAAGCGCGTCTCAATGCAGCTGCTCACCGTCTGCCAGACCCTTTTGTCTCTCCCCAGGGACAGCAAGACCCGATGCCTCAGGCGAATCTCTTTGCCTCTCTTCAGGGACAGCACGCCTTGTCACCTCAGTCGGCCCCTCAGGCTCGTCCTAACGCCTCTTCCTCCCGCGAAGGAAACCCCCCCGGCACCCCGCAGCCGAAGCGCGCCTCGAAGCCCAAGAAAAACCCTCAAGCCCGTGTTAACCCAGCTTCTCAAAGCCAGGCGAACTCCAATGCCTCTTCTCAGAAACAGCAGGCTTCGGCGCCTGGTTCGATCCCTGGAGCGCGTCCCCACACCGGCGCTGGTCCTATCCAAGGACAGCAAACCGCCTCTTCGGACAACCAGCAACCTCCCGACGACGAGCCCAAGAAGAGGAAGAAGAGAAATAATAAGAAGAAGCAGCCGGAGCTGCCGGAGCTGCCAATGCCCTCCGCGCCTTCCTCCTACTTTGCTCCAGGCCATGCATACTACGCCGACCGACTCCAAGCTCGCGGTGCTCAAGATCAGCAGGCCCGGGATAACGAGCCCGGATCTCCCATCCACTTCGACCCGCTTGACTACCTCAGATACGCCCCGAACTTGCCGGTCCCCATGCCAGGTGCCCGCGTCAGCAGTAACTTCTTCGACCCAGGCGCGGAGATGTTCTCCCGCCCCCGCCGCCCTCGCGGTTACGTTGACGAAGAAGACGACTAGAGCAAGACGTTCCGCCCCTGATGCCCAGTGGCTGATACGCATCGAAGAAGCATAGGAGGAGGTGGGGAAGGAAGCCGAAGAAATGGCTAAACATGGCCGTCAGCTCAGTAGAAGCTGTTCACTTTTGCAACGACAAAATGTCGCACACATTGCTTTGCGTCACGAGAGGACAACACTCGTTGGCGAGCATCACACGCACACGCACACATTGCTTATCAGGACGACGAAACGATAATTCCTTCTCTCGGGAGGGATTGAAATGTTGGAGTAATACACAGGAAACGGAAAAAACCTGGAATTTCGGAAAGTTCAGTACTCACCCGGCTACCCGATACAACGGAACATGGCCAGGGATAAATTGCAGTCGATGGTCAGGATTGAGCTAAATTTTTCATGGAAAGGGAGGACTTTGCTCTCAGCCGGCCCGGGCATGAGTTTGTATCGACGGGGCCTCCATGATGAATCGCATGATGGGAAAGCAAGTCCGGCACGGTAGAAAATCAAGTAAATAGAGGTGGTCATTGCGACGTAAGCTATAGCTATATAGTGTCTCCTCTCCACTTTGGACGGCCGCAATCTATCGTGACGCGTGAGATGATGATGGTGCACGTATGCAGCAAACGAATGGTGCCTTAAGGCGTTTACCCCCCTTGATAAAAACTAGGGTGCGAGATTTTCTAGCCTCCCTCTCCCCTTCCGAGCTCCCGGCGCCAAAGACATGTCCTTCCACAACGGGGGTATCTATCTGAAACGAACAGACGGGTGAAGATGTCGCTTTCCTCCCAATAAAGTAAGCCAAACACGTGAGCCTCTCCAAAGCTGAATGGGTTGATGTGATGAGTCTGTCCTCCCCAATATCAAAGCGGTGGTGTGCATTCATAGATCATAAAACAACGGAAGGGTGGAAACAATGCCGGTGAATGGTAAATGATATATGCGACGTTCAGACGGCAACGCTAATGGTTTTTCGCGACTCCCCCTCTTCCGTGGGGAACCCAAAGACGTACTTGTAAAGGTCACGCAGAAACACGTACTGGCTGGCACGGTTGGCCATGAGGTTGACGCTCCTGGCCATGTCGTTCGCTGCGATACGCTTCCCCCGGATCGGGAGCAGCGACGACCCGCGGAAAGACGCGTCCGCTTGGACGAGCTGCTTGTAATTCTGCAGCAGCGTGGCGTGTGTCGGCAGCGAGCCGAAGGAGCCAGGTGGCATCTGCTTCGCAAACGCCTGCAGCGCCGCCTTCTCGGCCTTGCTATCAAGCGCGGGGTCTCGCGTGTATCCCACGTTCATGGCCGCCTTGAGCACGAGGGCCTTGATCCTGCCCGTGTTGCTCTCGTCACCCGCCGTCGTGGTCGTCGCCGTGCTGGACGTCTTGTTGCTGCTCTGTGAGTAGCTCGACAGCTGGGACGCGCTGCTGGACCACCGTCCTCCACGTCCGCTGTCGGAGGTGGTTCCGAGGACGAGAATGTTGGGTACCCGGGGAGATTGGCTTTCTGGTGAAATAGGAGTGTCTTCGAACTCGGTAACTGGAGTTTCGGGTACTGGAGGGGGCTTCCTGGGACGGTCTTCGGCGACGCTCTTGTGACTTTCTCGCTTGGAGTACGACGAGCGATTGGATGTTCTACTCTCGCGTCCGGAAGGCTGTTCGTACTGTTGCTGGTGGTTGAAAAAGCTCGTCTGGCTTGGACGTGGTGTGTTGCGGTCTGGCCGGACCTGTGTCCATCCGTCTCTAAATAGATCACACAGCTCCCAGCACGCCTGCACCGCCGAGCCGAGGAGCTCCTCGTCAGGAGCGCGTCCGTCTCTCATGTTCTGCCTCAAACTGAAGAGCATCTCGGCAAGAGACCAGCAGGCTTTCAGTAGAGAGTCGGTCTCTTCAGCCAACTCACTGCGCTGCTTCATCAGACGGTGGCATAATGTGATGTAGAAGTCCAACGTCCGCTCGCGGAACTGCTCTGGTAGATTGCGAATATCCTGAGCGCTGTATAGACTAGCCGGGGTCAGCCCCGAGGCACCGATATAGACTGGGTCATATGGACTCACTGGTTGTTCAGCTCGAAGCTGACACGGAGTATGGAATCGGCTACCTCGTCCTTTTTCTGCCGCACGTCAAAGAGTGACTGACAAAAGTCCCGGCACAGGTCGAGGTTCTCTCGCACGTTGTGGCCGTACAAGTCCTCATCTTGATTGTCGTATAGCCGCTGGCAGAGCTTCCAGCATGACATCCAGGCTTTCTCGTGGGCGTCGGGCGTCCCTGAGCTGTTGAACACTCTGGCCCTGTGGATAGAGCTTAGATTGGCCAGGGTGTTGCACAAGGTCCAACATTCGTGGAGGGCCGTTCGCAGTTCTTTGATCTCCGGGTCTTCGTGTGGTAGGCCTGGGGTAGCATAGTCCTCTTCGTATGTTTCATTGTCAGTCTCTGCCTCTCTGGCCTCTATGATTTCTGACTCCTGTTAGCAATTGGTAGACACTCACAACAAGTGGCACTTACTCTCCAGGCTGCTGGTGCTTGAGGAACGCATTCGCGACGACTCATTTAGCATATCTTGCAGATCCTGCGCCCGGGGTGTGGCACTGTCCAAGCTGTACCGGACGGGCCTAACGTCTGTGGATAGAGGAGGAGGTGTAGGCAGTCCAGGTGACCGAGACTACACAGAGATATCAGTGTCGTGTCCCAAGGCAGCTGGAGATTCCGTACCTTGGCTGCATGCTCCGTCACGGGCGGCAGAGATATTGTTTCGTTCTTGGGCGACAGCCTTGATTCAGATTTGGGTGATGTCCTGGATTCGCTTCTTGGGGACGACTTCTCGCTTGCTTCGTCGAGTTTGACGGTGGGGTCGTTTGAAACCTCCTCGAAGTCAGTCACTGATCTCTGCTCTAGCTATTCATTACTTACCCAGCTGTGGAAGCTTTCCGGCGCGTGTATGACGGAGACGGCCTCATCGCTACCAGCATTACGTAAATGGTCGGGGATGTTGGTGGTAAGCATCACCAGCTAAGGGGGCGTCAGTTTCTGCTGGTGTATGGTCCACGGGAACCATCAGACTTACCTGCGGGTGTGGCGCTGGGTTGGCCGTGGTGAGCTGGGCTCGAGCTTCGTCTGCCTCCTCGTCCTCGATTTCTGTTGTCTCTGTACCGGTGGAAGTGACTGGCGATGGACCAACGATATCGCTCGGGCTCATGAGGTTCATGTTGCCGGCCGGCAGTCTCTGAATAGAGGTTGGGCGGAGGGAGTTGTGGTAGGAGCGGTCTGAAGCTGCGGACGACCTAGACGGGTGTAAGTCGCTATTTGCAATCCAGCGTCACGACCAAACAGCTTACATGCTTGCAAATGGCGATTGGTAGGATGCGTTGTCAGGTGAAGACACGGATATGTCGTTATAACGGGAGTACGTGGATATTTGACTTCCGATGGACGACCGAAGGGGTGCCTCCAATGCCATGATCAGTCTCAACTTTGCTCTTGACGATTGCGACGTCTCGACGGCCGGAAGGTCCTCTCAGCAAACAGCAGTCGGCGGCTGCAGATCCAAAGAATGCCTCGGGAACCCCACGTAGCGCGCTTGTGGCTCGACTCGGCCGACTCGCAGGCCGCGCTGGCTGGTGGCTGGCCGCGATCCTGGAGACCGAAGAGGCGGAGGAGCAGAGCTGTGCTGGAAGATCGGGTCTCTCAACGAAAGCCTGTGAGATATCCAAGCTTCCAGACGAGCAACAGCTGGCGTAGAGATGAGAGAGCTCGAAAGAACGAGGGTGGGGAGGGCAGTTTAAAGAGAAGCTGCGCCAATTGCTACCTCAAAGCTGGGTTGATGAAGGACCGTCTCGTGGCGCTGCCACGGCTTGCGCTTGCTCCGAACGACAGGGGATCTGGAGATCCCAGGCGATAGCTTCCAACGACAGAGGTATAGAATTATGGAGAAGATGTGGATAGATTGCGGCCGACACGACTGCTTCTCAAGCCAAAGTAACGAAAGGCAGAGGACGATGCAATCGAAATCAGGCTGGGCTGCGCGTGTGTGCGATTACGCTGCAATGCATCCGCAAGAAGGGCGGCTGGAAAGGGCTGCGGCTAAGAATCGACGAAACGGAGAACAAGCAGAGCTCCACCGCCTGTCTCGTCGTCCAGTTGGTCTGTGGCAGCCAGGATAGAATGGAAGAGAAGTGACAGATGGGCGGACCTTGCGGTGGTTGATGGAAGAGCGGCCAGCGCAGCAGACGTGGGTGTCGAAGCTCGACGGGTCTGGAAGGGTTGTCCGGTCGGTCGTACAAACGCCAAGTAGTAATACTTGCAGCAATGGTAAATGTGATGGAGCGGGAGAAGCAGAAGTGGTCTGTACTATGTGACCGAATCGCCGGCAAGGTACGGTACCCGAGAGTGGGCAGGCCAGGTCGTAGGAGCGAAGTTGGAGATGTAGTTAGGAGGAACAGGACAAAGGGTCGGAGGTGTGTGTATGTGTTGTCTGAATGGCTGGACAATATCAGTAGGCCCTACACTGCGAACAGGCACCTCGCATGGGAGACAGGAATGGCGGACGATGTCGGTTGGCTTTGCTGGCCGAATCAGAAGTGCGTGGTGCAGGATTGTGCGGGAAATATGCCGCTATTGCCTCAAACCAGTCAAGCTGGGAGGCCGAAGGAGGTGAGCGTGGGAGAGACACGAAAGGCCTTGAGCGGAAGTCGTTACCCAAGCGGCCGCGAGGACCTCATCCTCATTCTCGTTCTCGTTCTAATTAGGCGGCGAGCTCCACGAACTCATCCGCCGGCTGGCGTGGGCCTTACGCACAGTACTATGGTAGACGTGCAGGCATGTCGAGAGAGAGGATGGACCACTCAGATGTGCAGCTGCGCGTCTTCGACCAAGGACGGCGCGGACACCTCCTGACGGGTCCGACCAGTCAGATGGAAGCACAGCGTCGCGTCGATTGATGAGGAGAGCATCATCAAGCTGTGGGCTGCATGAAGCAAACAGGCGTCGGCGCTTAATAGCGGTGGTCGTCGCATCATTCGACGAACCAGAGGCGCCCATGTTGTGACCCCAGGCCCTGCAGCCGCCCCACACACGGGGCCGCCCTCTTTTTCTTTTGATGGATTGAATCTGGAGGGATGGAGACGTTGAAAACATGCAAAGCGATGTGCATGTCGCGAGCGACGGGGCTCGGTTTTGTGGACTGAGACTCTGGATGGCTGACTCTGCCAAAGGCTACGATCCGAGTGGTGTCGACGAGACTTGTCTCAACCCAGCAACAGCGGTCAACGTCGATGCCTGACAGGGCTGATTGACGACGGTAATGATGATGATCCAACCATCAACCAACATGAGATGGTGCTGGGAAAGTCTCGCATTCCGAGTCCGACTCTGCCCGCGAAGCCGATTACTCACCCACTACCCTCCAAAGTGATGATCACATAGACGAGCCAACGTCTTGGGCCCAGCGGCATCAACCGCCTGCACGTCTGTAATGGGGACTTTTGTTCCCTTTTTGATGGCGTGCAGTGCGCCTGCTTTCGCATCTGGTGTGGATGGAAGGGCATCTCTCTCGCGTTCCCAGGAGCTGTGGCCCTTTGTTGTTGTTCCCCATCAAGATGCAGGACCAATCCGCCCATGCTGTGTCTCGAAAGACGCGAAGACTCGGTCATGCTGCCAGTCGTGCGTGTATTTGTATCCGCATAATGACTCTCCGTTGCGTTTGAGGCCCGTGACACGCATGCGTGTTCGCGTACAACGGCTCTGCCCGTCCGTCGTGGCAGGTGTTGCCGCCAGGGTGAGACTTCTGGGCGACCTGTCTGGCTGGGACCGGCAAGATTGTTGGAACCAAACACCCCAATGTCGACCGCTGTCCGGATACAATACGGAGCAGGTGTATCGAAGCCCATTCGCTGCTCCGGCGTAATGGAATCGAAGGTGGCCTCGACCACGACAAAAGACCAGGGTGCGGTCATGGTGACAAACAGACAAAGCCTAGGTTTCGTTCATTGTGACTCGACCAACGTCTCGCTGCCACTGATTGCTTCATGCGATTCTGCCTGATCTGGTCTTGAGGCGTTGGGCCTAGCGTTACCAAACTTTGGGTAGGGTGAAGGTGACGGCTGACGTTGAACTGGCCCATTACGGCGTTCTCGCGGGGCTGGTGCCTACACCCCACTGTATGGCTGAGTGTACCGCCACGCCTGGCTGATGGAAGGAGGTCCCCGTACTGGTAATTATTGGGTGCAAGTATTATATACTTGCGCTGCAGAAAGATGGGTTTCCTCGGTACGTGTACGGATACACTGCTACGCAGTTACGTCTAGCTTAGTAGTAGTTGGGACAAGTAGGAGGAAGCACATACTACCTCAGTACAAGCAGAATGGAGTGCCTAAATTTCCGCTTTGTATTCATGTCCAAAGTCGCTCCGACGACTTGGGCCGGCGCTCTTTGTTCTATTTACATCATCAGTTCGAATAGACAGTGGAGCTTTTCTGCTATTGATCGCCCTCCAGTCCACTACCACGCGCCAAGTGCACAGGCATCGCTGGCCCATACTGCGTATTGCTCACTGGCCTATTATTTACCTAGGTAGGTACCGTTTCTGCTGCCGAGGTACGTTCCTGGGACCCAAAGTACCCATCAACGGCTTCAACCCAACTGGCGATGTCGATACTTGTTGGTTCTTTGCAAACCCTTCGAAACGTTGCGCGCTTGCGGTAGCCTGTTCGTTTCTCACGAGGGCCAGACTGCGTTCGCAATATCACAGCCTGTAGTGGACCACATCGCAAACCATTCAACATGGGCACCTGGTTCCTGTTGCTACATTCGCCTCGTGTTCGTCACCCGAACAAATACACCACAAACCAAGCCGATAGAACCAAGAATTGGGGTTTTATGCGCCACTCGACTCTGTGAACCGTACTTGGGATTTGAACAAGCCATCAAGTTCCCGCATCTGGCTTTGGTTCCTCTGTCCGAAACTTCTTGGCCCTGGAGCTCTCCCTGCGATCCGAATTCCTGGCTTCGGAGTTTTGAGCTACCACCATCGTCATCTCTTCAGCATCAGTCAGTCCCAGCCATGAATTTAGTGCTGTGACGACCCTGGGCTAATGCCGGCGCTCCGTTTAATCACAGCGCTAGCAAGTCTTCTGGTAACATAAGCTGCTTCAATCCTGGCAACGCGTCGGGGTGCCAGCCCCAGGGCCCAGGAATTCGTTCCCGAGAACAAGTGCTGATCGTCGATGTAGGGATGGCAGACTGCTGATGTCTTCCAACAAGATTGGACTTGACACGGATTCGATACAGCCGACTTGTGGTATTGTACTATCGTGTGGTTTCACGGCCTTGGCGGTGAAGAAAGAACGACAAATTGCCGGCGGCCACATCGCTCTCTTTCTTTCCCCACAGAACCCATCTCCAACGCCAAACGTCCAGGCGACGAACCGGGGCAGCTCCGCCGCATCCCTGACGACCGCACCACGCATGCAGGCCGACGCGCATAGGCGCCAACGGAGACGTTCTATGAATGGTAACCGGCTCTGTCTTCCTATTCAAGGCGACGTCTCTCTCTGGTGTGACCGAAGATGAGCTAAAATTGCTTTCCACTCTGCACGCTGCGAGCCCCATGTGGGAGTCGTTGCGCGCCAACAACCCCCTTCGCGTCTATCGCGGTGCAGGTCTCTGCAGTCTTATCAAAACGGAGGCTTCGGGCTGCATAGCTCAAAGGAAATGGACGCCAGAGAATCCTGAGCGCGTCTCCAAGCGAGGTTGTTGACGCACAACGCGTCCTTCAGGCGGACATATCTCCTGACTCTGACCGCCGTGCGTCAATCCAAGACTGGTTGGACGTACCCTGCGTCCTTCCAGCAAATCATCACCGTCCGCGAAATGAAGCTGCCGCGGATGTCGTCCAGTTACGGAAATTCTGTTGGAGCCCCTCGAACTCCTCGCGGCAAGACGCCGCGCCATTCCCAGGCCCTTGGGTCCTGATGTGGTCGGTCACTAGGGCCTCATCCTTCGTCTGCAGACCGACTTACACCGGTGCCTCGATGACGGTTCTCCTCGGAAGTTAGGATGGAAAAGTGGGTTCTGGAACTGCACTGCAAGCATCGTTGGAGCACCCGCACGACACAATTCGTTCAGACATTCATCAGGCAGCAACAACCCAGCTTTTTGGCTTTCGGAACAGATGTCTTACCAGTTATTGCCCAGTCACTAGGTGCAGTGAAGAAGATCCTGGCCCCCAAGGAGATAAGTCACCAGATGATTGAGGCTCTTCGGTCAAGTCGAGCGAACGCGATGCGACAGCCTGCCATCATCTCTCCTGGCGGAAAAAGTGCGGTGGGATGGGTGTCGCCCAGTGGATTGCCCGGCGAGTGATGAAGTTCTCGGGGGTGGCATCCCTCATGACCGTCTTGACCGCCACGCTCGGACATCTTTGCCTGGGGGTACCAAGATATTCACAAAACCTTGCAACCACGTTGGCCATTGTTGCGGTATTTGGCCTAATGCTTGTCCATTACCGTTCCTGATATACCCGCTCATAGCGAAGACCCAGATCCGCACAAAAGGCGGATTCTGGTAGACCTTGACCACCCAGCAAACATGCCTAGGAATCGAGCAGGGGCTGCTGACAAGACCGGGACCCGACATGCGTTCTAATCACATGACGAGGGGCCAACAAGCAGGATATCAACTGATGCGGCAGTGCTACATGTCCGCCTCCCAGCCACGTCCGACCGCTCCAACAGACACTTCCGCAGGCGAGCCCATCATATCCACAAACTGCGTGACTTTCGACACTCCTTGCGGGAACAGCAGGGTACACGGGTACCCTTCCCGTGTACACTCTCGGAAGATGCACGCTCGAGTTTGCACATCCCTCGGGCTGGCCGGACGAGCGGGGTGGCGGCCAATCACTGCTGGACTCCCTCGCACCAATCGATCCGGATTTCTTTGTGAATCCAATTCTTGCTACCCTTAACGCCATGCAATGCCCTCGAAATTACAAAACTCCGTTCATAGCGTCTGCCTAACGATTTAGGGGTTGAGAGACATCTTCTTCTCGTTGCGGCCGTCCGGAGTGTACCTGGTGCAGCTGTTAGAAAACCTGGACTTTGGGTACAAGAAATAAGCGCATGTCGTACTTGAGAAGCTTTTCGATGAGGTCGACGTGGGTCATGACCATGCGACGGCAGCAGTATCTTTTCAGGCCCAATTGGTCCATCGCCTCGCTGTGCGTTCCCTCGTCAGTGTTCGCCCGCGAGTGTGGCGCAACGACATCGACTCACCCATCACTAATGCCGGCGTCAATGAGCTTCAAGTAGCGCTCCCACAGGTCGCCGGTGACCTGCGATTGTTAGACTGATAAACCAGACCTCGTCGGCGCGTGCACGCACCTTGCCGCAAGAAAAGCAGCGAATGGGGATAATCATTGCGACGGTGTTTTTGAAGAAAGAAGTCGTCCTACAACAAATGAATAGACGTGCCGTAGCTCTCGCCGATGTTGTTCGCAGTTGAAATTGGTTTGTAGCTGTCGCCGTCGCAATTTGTCGCCGTGGTCAAAGAAACTTTGGGACGCTTCCGCTGGCTGGAGGACCGATGGAATTAGGTACCTGAGGGGCTCGCCCGCGAAGAGAAAATTTGTCGGTCCGCAGATTCTCCGGAGCTTATCTTATCGCGATATTGACAGTGGGGTGGTTCACCAATTGCATGGCGCAGAGACCGAAGCGGGACCCAAAATTTCTTTGGGACCTCGAACTTTTTTCTGGCAGCGCCGTTCTAAGAGAGAACAGAGCAGGAAATCCGAGCAGCAAAAAAAACAAGTCAAGGTCTCACGACCGCATCTTCCACGCCCTGCTTTCTCGCCCCAGGCCTTGTCGAACACCCCGTACATAAGCCGCTTTATTTGAAGTGCACACTGCCAACAATGGCCGGCCCATCGACCCCCAGAAGTCGGGACGACACGAAGAAGCGCAAGAGAGACCCTAGCGACAAGGACGGGCAGGCGAAGCGCCTGCGGCAGAAGGGGAGCAAGTCTGGGAAGAACGGTGATGCAGAGGTGCAAGATGCTGCAGACAATGCTTTGGAAGTGCTGTCCCAGCTGAAAAAGAATCTTACAAATGACCAAATCGAGAGCGAACTCGTGAAGCTCGGCAACACAGATGCCCAGGCGACGGGGTGGCATGTTTCGTCTCCAATGGGTGGCCGCATGGCCGATATTGATCCCATTTTCACCGAGAAAGAGAAGTAAGAGCAGAATGCTGGTCGCGCGTTGATCATCGGGATCTAACCTGCGTCTAGATACTTGATCGTCACCTACAACACCTCCCTCCAGATTTACTCGGTCGCCGAGTCTCTATTGGTCCGAAGAATCTCACTCCCAGTCGTCCAAAACTCTTACGCCCACAATGCGACCTTACCGACTATTGTGTCGACGTGTCTGTCCCCCACGAAGCCCGACTTTGTCTGGGTCGCCATCTCGGACGGCAGAGTTTGGCGCATCAACTGGAAGAAGGGATCCTCGGTCCAGGACGAGTTCGTCACGCAGTCGCGTACGGCGCTGGACATGACTGTCGGGGCCTTTGACGGACAGAAGAAGACGGAGGTCATCTACGTGGCTGAGGCGAACAACGAGTCGGGCGAGATCGTGGCATACCTCGGCCCCAACTACAAAGACCCGACATCCCAAGTTCTTTTCGAGGCGAAACAGCAGACCGAAAATGTCGGCATCCACCTGCTGCGCACGAGTGCCAACGGCAAGGTCGTCATTGGCGCCACGAGAGAGGGTCTCATCGTTGGAACAGTAAACCCCGATATCTCTCAGACGGAAGTTAGCCTGGATTGCGAGTTCTTCAACTTTGATTCCACCGACATCATATGCTCTCTTGACGTTCGGGTAATCAACAAGAAGGACAGCGCGCCTGTGGTGGATCTGATTGCGGGCGGTGCGCGAGGTGCCATTTACTTGTACAACGACATTCTGAGAAAGCTTCAGAGCCTGAACGGCCCCAAGGCGAAGAGGGATAGCCTGCAGGGCCGCAAGTACCACTGGCACAGGAGGGCTGTGCACAGCCTCAAGTGGTCCAAGGATGGTAAGTGCCGTGACGAGTTGCCCTTGAGCCGCGCTGACAATAGTCGACAGGTCACTACATGATCTCTGGTGGCTCCGAGAATGTCCTAGTCCTCTGGCAGATGGACACTGGCAAGATGGACCATCTCCCTCACCTTTCCGGCAGCATCGAAAACCTGGTCGTTTCGCCCAGCGGCTCCTCGTACGCCCTCCATCTCGACGACAACTCCGCCATGGTCCTCTCCACCGCCGAGATGGAGCCTTCAACATACATCTCTGGTATCCAGTCAGCCGCTCGATTCACCACGACGCCCAAGGATCTTCTCGTCAGACGTGTGTGGTCCGTTGCCGATGAGATCCGCCACCCGGTACCTGCAGCCCTCAACCCGGCAGAGCCATCAAGACTGTACGTCTGCACGGGCACCGGTCAGCAGGCCATGCTGGCCGGCGAGAACCAGTCAGCCCCTCTTCTGCAGTCCTTCGACATGGAGTCGTTCAGGAGTGTTTCGAAGCAGGCCCTGGCGCGAACCCAACCGACGGATGTCAACATCACATCCAAAGGCAACCCCATTTCAGAACCTCGCATCACGCACGTTGCCTTCTCGCAAGACGGCCGCTGGCTGGCTACCGTCGACGACTGGCAGCCGCCCCTGCGCGACCTCACCAAGGTCGCCGCCGAGGCGCGCGAGCAGTTCGTCAAGGAGAGGCGAGAGGTATACCTCAAGTTTTGGGCCGCGGGCGAGCGTGATCAACCATTCGCGCTGTCTTCCAGGATCAACAGTCCTCACGTCACGAGCAAACCCGAGACCGTCCTGGCGCTCACGGCAGACCACACCTCCAACAGATTCGCCACACTCGGTGACGACGGCATGGCGCGGATTTGGCAGCCCAGAACAAGACAACACGACGGCATTACTTCCAAGGATACGGCTGGTGCCGCGCTGCATTCTTGGTCGTGCGTTGTTGCCATTGCCCTGGGCAGCAACGTTGGGGCTGACGCGCTCGCCATCAACGGCGAAGCGCCCGGCGGTCGCAGTGGCAGTCTCTGCTTCTCGGAGGACGGTTCCACGCTCTTCGTTGCGTTTGGCAATCCCAACGACGGCGCGGTTTACGTCGTCGACGCGCAGACCGGCGAGGTCAGGTTAACGCTGGAGAACCTCTGGAAGGGCCACATTCGCCGCTTGCAGGTCCTCTCTCCGTACATCATCACTCTATCGGACGACCTCAGAGTGTATGACGTGGTGTCCGACGAGCTGCAGTACGGCATCCAGCTTCCCGCCGCGCCCAACCCGGACGCCGTCAAGGAGTTCAGCCACCTGGCCATCGACCGCAAGTCGCGCACGTTCGCCGTCGTCGTGCCGGGCGCCCAGGCCTCCCAGCTCGCCGTGATGCGCCCCGAGGAACCCGAGCTCCTCTGCGCCCAGCGCATCCCGCACCGCATCACCTCGCTCGTGTCGACGGGAACGTCATCGGGCTTTGTCGCCGTCGACGACGCGGCGCAACTCTGGACAATCACCGAGGCGGCAGATCCCGCGGCCGTTGCGGTGTCGAGACCGTTGGAGGACATGCAGCTGGACGCGGAACCGGTGGCGGCGGATGCCATCATTGATGACGAGGCGCCCGAGGACGAGGAGATGAGCAGTGAGGACGAGGATGATGCCGGGCCCAGCGACGCGATGGAGCTGGACGACGACGACGCGACGCCGGCCGTCATCAACAGGCAGCGTTTGGCGGAGCTTTTTGACGCGGCGCCGGCGTTTGCCATGCCGTCTGTTGAGGATATGTTTTACAAGGTTACAGGGATGTTGGCGACGAAGCCACTCGCATCGTCAACATAACAAAACAAAAGTTGTGCAAGATTGTTCAATATACCCAAATAATAGAATGAGTACGAACGCGTTGTCTCAAATTTCGGCCGGTGATGGTGACAGTGAAGTGCAAAGAGGAGACCGCCGGTCCGGAGCCGGCTCTTCGGACATGTCCCGATTCCCGAGGAATAGGACTGGACGGTACCCCGCTGCCGAGAATGCGGGGGCCAGGCCGAAGCGTCCCCGCTGCCGCAGCACGCCATCCCGTCACGTCATTGGGAATATCGTTCGACGCCGAGAATTACTAAAGCATTCGACCAGCTTGTCGAGCTTTGTGATTATCTGTGTTGGAAAGTGAGAGATTGCGCAGCACTACGACGTAGGCCTTACGCGTGACACGAAACTCGGCCAGAATTCGGGGAATGACATTGTGATCTCACCTTGTCTCATGGTCTTTTGAGCGAAGCTGTCTTCACGGCCAATTTCATCTCATTTCACATCATCGCCCATCTCATCTCTTCCTAGTCAGCTCACCATGTCCTTCACTTCGATCCCTATTCTCGACCTCTCGCAGGCGCAGAACCCCGATACGAAACCCCAATTCCTCGCCGACCTCCGCCACGCGCTCATGGAGGTTGGGTTTCTGTATCTCAAGAACGTCGGTATCCCGGACGAACTGTTCCAAAGAGTGATCAAAGAGGGAAGAGCCTTTTTCGAAATTCCCGTAGAAGAAAAGTAAGCGGTCCAGACTTCCACTGAAACTTTCATCTAAACGCTGTCAACAGACTCAACATCGAAATGAAGAACGCAAAGTCCTTCCTGGGCTACTCCCGCCTATCCGCCGAAATTACCGCCGGCGAGATTGACCACCGGGAGCAAATCGACCTCTCCACGGGACACCCGCTCCCGAAACCGAGCGACCCCCTCTACTACAACCTCCTCGGTCCCAACCAGTGGCCGTCGGACTCCGCGCTGCCAGGGTTCCGCGCAACCTTTACCGAGTACATGGACCGAATGGGCCGCGTCTCCATCGCCTTCACGTCGCTCATCGCCGAGGCCATCGGGCTGCCTACCGACGCCTTCAACAAGTACTTTGACGAGAACCAGCAACACAAGCTCAAAGTCGTCAAGTACCCGGATGTCAGCGAGCTCGGCATCCCGGGCACGGAGGGAACACGCGGCCAGGGCGTCGGCCCCCACAAGGACAGCATGCTCACATCGTACCTCCTCCAAGCGTCCCACCACCGCGGTCTCCAGGCGCAAAACGTCCGCGGCGAGTGGATCGACGCCCCGCCCCTGGACGGCACGCTCGTCGTGGCCATCGGACAAGGCCTCGAGGCCCTCACGCGCGGCGTGTGCGTGTCGACGACGCATAGGGTTCTCAGCCCTGCCGCGGGGGAGGGCGCGCGCTTCTCGATCCCCTTCTTCCAGGGCGTACGCGGGGACGCGGAGTTTGAGGACCTCGAAACGGTGGGCGTCGGCGCCGTGCCCGACGAGGTCAGGAGGCAGAGAGACGCCGTGGTGGAGAGGAACGGCGGCGCAAGGTTGGATGATGTCGAGTTTACGTTCCGTAAGGGCGGGGTCGCGAGGACGCTTGGCGAGGCGACGTTGAGGAACAGGGTCAAGAGTCACCCGGATGTTGGGGAACGGTGGTATCCGGATATTCTAGCGGCCATCCGAGAGGAGCAAAAGGCTGCCACTACTGGAGCTGCAGTGGCGCAATGAGCGTGGTTTTTTTGGAAGGTTACTGGAGTCTCCAGGTTTGTGGCATAGCTAGGCGTGTCATTCGCATGAGACCATGGAAGAAGATATTTTTCTTTCTCGAATCATGGGCTCGTGTTTTCTGTTTCCGATATGAAATATCAAAGAGTGCAAATTTTCCAAATATTACGCCTTCGCTGAATGCCCTGCGACAACCGACTACGCCTCTGCCTCTTCCGCGCTCACAACTCAAGCGCCTGACCCTCTCAAACATCATACCACCACCACCAACTCCTCGTCGCGCATCATCTCGTACTCTGTCGTGTCGTTGTGCGCGAACTTTTGACTACGCGGGAATAAAGGAGGGGAAGCACTCGGGCAGACCCTTGCTGTGCTTGTTCTCGGCGTGCTCAGTGAGACTGTTCGACCGCCTCGTCAGTATGCCTCCGCTGTGTATGGTTTCCTCAAGCCGGTTACTTACGCGGGAGCCTTTGTAGTCTTCAAGAAGGTGGCCTTGCAAATCTGGCACTGGATGTCCTTGGCAGCGGCGTTCTGTAGCGCATGTTGGTGAGCGGAACGAAACAACGAGTATGGGAGCGTATCGTCAACAACATACCACCTTGAGCTGCGAGCCCTTGTTTTTGGCATCCTTCTGGTTGCGCTCGCGCTTCTGCTGAGCCTTTGCGCCCTGTTGTTCACCTGTCAGCAGGCTGCCCCTCAATTTTTCGTTTCCACCGGACCCTGATCAGCGGTGGGTTGGATGAGTGGCAGTTGTTACATACGTTACCCATTTTTAGTGCTTGGTCGAGAAGATCGAGTTGGTTTGTAGAAGTTGAAGTGCTGAAATCTTGGTCTTTGCGTGGACAGGCGTTGGAAACTTTTCGGTGAGACTCAAAAGAAGGGGACAAAGGAGAAGGAGAAAGACACTTTTTTTTCCTCAACCCTCGGACGACCCCGTTGCTGGCGGCGCCTGCATGGATCAGCAGTCTAGGCTCTAGCCTCTGTGGGCCGAGCGCCTGCTGTGGCCCCGGTCCACTGAGGGGCTGGAGCTTAGCGCGCTACTCAGCGCACTTTCAGTGCTGGGCTGATGAAGACTCGGTGACCGGGCCTGGGCGGACGGGCGGGATAGACAGGTTCCATCCATATGGAACGACGGCACTCGGATTCGGATTATGGGTTGTGCCGGAAGAAACGTCCCGCCGTCTCACTGAACCTACCGGGCCTTACCTTACTACGTAATTGGCTTTCACGTGTTTGGAGCTTAGGTCTCCGTTTAGGCCCATATTTCCCCAAAGGGCCCTTGCTGCGCACACTACCTTGCTTGTACGTACTATGTACCCGAGTACTAATTACATAGTACCTACCTTAGGTTGTGCCTTACCTAGTTCATCCGGGGAAACAATTGCCAATTATCAGTCTCACGTGTCGATAACGTGCTTGACTTGTCTCAATCTTGCTCGCAAGACATTGACTTTGCGATTAGTCCCAGAAAGTCTCCCAATAAGCCTGCGCCAGAATCCCTGACCGCTGACCAAGACGCGTCTTCTGTTCGACGCGTCCACTTCCCTCATAGAACTAGGCCAGTCCATCGCTTGATACCGACAAGGAGCAAGCAAGCGATATCTGCTGATCCCGGCGCCTGTACTCTGCAGTACAACTTGGCAAATATTCCTCCGAAAATGGCAAGCGTTAAGCTCGTGTTGCCAGACAAGGTGTCTGGAGAGGAGTTCAAGCAGCATCTTGAGAGCTACGAGCCTCTAATCAACTCTATTTCGACCTCTAAAGCCGGTACGTCGGCCCTGGATTTCGCCTCTCCGCACGTACAGGCCTACCTCGTGGCTAACTCCACTTAGCCAAACCTGGTCAGAAGACGCTGCGAGAATTGGATCACTTCCGTTTCGTTGAAGCACCCGGCTTGTTTACCCAAAAGGGACCACGACGGGCCATGGACCATGACGACGTCAAGGTTCTGGTTGACTGGAAGTTGTAGGTGCAACCTTCCTAACTTCCTTCCTCTGCCATCGCCGTCAATATCCTTCAAGCAAGTGCAAGCGCGATACCCAGGCGGTGCATCCACATGCGAATGACAACAATTCTCTGATAATAGTTAGACGCCACGGCAAGTTTCGTCCGAGTCTGATGAAGCTTGTCACATCGAACGATTCCACGACTGTTCAAGACGTGGTGACACAGGGCATCGAAGCCTACAAGGAGCCTTCAGACCTGTCAGCAGCGCTGAACGTATTGACCAAACTCAAAGGCATAGGCCCTGCGACCGCATCGCTTCTTCTGGCAGTGCACTACCCGGAGGACGTCTTGTTCTTCTCCGACGAAGCATACTACTGGTTATGCAACAAGGGTCAGAAGGCATCGATCAAGTACAACATGAAGGAATACGACGCTCTAAACGAAGCAGCTCGCAAGCTGATAGAAAGACTGGGTGTCTCAGCCATGGACGTCGAGAAGGTAGCGTACGTCTTGCTCAAGCAGGACGGCCCCCTTCCTTCGCAGCCACAACCTCCAAGGAACAAAGCAGAGAAGGCCGAGGTCAAGGCAGAGACAAAGCCCGCACCGGTGAAGAGAAAGAAGAGCATCAATGAGGTCGTCAAAGACGCCGCGCCACTCCGACGGTCGAAGCGCGGAAAAGCGGTCTAGGCCGAAGCATCGCAAGCACGAATGAGTCTCAGACGATCAGGCGGAGGAGTTGTATTCCGGCAGATAGACACCACGCCGGCCGGTGTGGCCCAACTTGGGTCAAGGATCTACCGGGGACGCATCCGAAATGCATGTACTGCTGCTGCCGGATGGCTGTAGGGCGCGTGATGCGACCCAAGGCCGTGAACGACCAGATCATGGTCGCCCCTAGCATGGTTTTGCTTGATGCTTGCTTGTGTGTGCTTCCGAGATTCTTCCCATTGGTCTACTAGGAACAAATGGGGCTGATATGGATAATGTGAAGTCGCCCATTCACGACGGCACAGCGGCCCGGTTGAGTCGCCCGCATGGACACAACCTCCATGTCACCCCCCGCTGCTGAGCCGTGGCGACCCGCGGGCGACCCGCGGCTGACCCGATCCGATGTTCATCCGCTACCCCAGCCGGAGCGCGCCGGATCCACCGTCACCTCATTGCATGTCCAGTCCATTCACTCTACGACGGAGCACACGACACGGGCATCTATCTATTCCTCTGCTCCACAGAAATCGTCTCCTTGCCATGGACGATGAATTGTTCAAAGAGCTGGAGCAGTTCATGGCCGGCGGCGACATGCCGCCTCCACCGCCACCAGATGTCTCGTCCTTGCCCTACTCCTCCGACCTTTTCTCTCGGTATAACTCACCTTTCGACACCCCCAGCTTGCTTTGGTCACAGTCATATCCTCCAGCTCTGGACAATCACCCCAGAGGCTTCATGCGCGCAGTTGAGATGTTCTCCGAGAACGGGGGTCCCATCCCACTTCCCCCGAGATTCGCCCAGATCAAGCGGAATCTTGTCGCCGGCAAGGAAACCGCCATAGTGGACTCGTGGAATCGCTTGTTGGTGGCTCTCCGGGCCGAGATCGCGCTCATTGGTGTCACGAAATCTGACATCATCCCGTCCATTGACTTTTGCCAACTACGGGACCACGCTCGCGTGTCCGAGTTCGCCGCCAAGCTCCGGCGCCGCGGCGGTGCCGTCATCCGCAACGTCGTACCGGCATCGGAAGCCCGCACTTGGCGGGAGGAGACGGAGAAGTACCTGGCCGACAACCCGGAAACCGGTGGCTGGCCAACACGCGACCCCCATCTGTTCGGCATCTACTGGTCGCCCGCGCAGATCAAAGGCCGCGCCCACCCCAACGTACTGGCCGCGCAGCGATTCTTGATGGGTCTGTGGCGCTCCCGGGACCCCAAGGCCTCCGTGGCCGTCGACCTCCCTGTGGCATACGCGGACCGACTCCGCATCCGCACAACTGGCGACGAGTTCTGGCACCTGAACGCGCACGTGGACGGCGGCAGCGTCGAGCGCTGGGAGACCGACGGGTACGGAAACGCCGGCACGTATCAGCGCATTTGGGACGGCCGGTGGGAGGACTACGACCCGTGGGAGAGCAGCACGCGCCTAAAGGTCACCTCGGACCTCTACAACGGCGCCGGTTCGTGCAGCATGTTCCGCATGTTCCAGGGCTGGCTCTCCATGTCCGACATCGACCCGGCCGACGGCACCTTGCTCCTCTGCCCGATGCTGCAGCTGGCCACCGCCTACTTCCTCCTGCGCCCCTTCTTCTCCCCGCGCAACCCGGACGCCGCGTCGCAGGACTTTCTCGCCCGCGAGAACTGGGCGCTGGACTTTGCGCAGACGAGCATCATCCAGGGAGCCGTGCCCTCGTACACGCAAGAACTCAACACCACGCTTCATCCGCATCTGCAGTTCGACAAGTCCCTCGTGCGTATTCCGCCAGTCAGACCCGGGGACTATGTCGTCTGGCACCCGGACATGGTGTACGGCGTCGACAAGGTGCCGCCGTCCGCCGCGCCCGCCACCATCATGTACATCCCCGCGTGTCCCCTGACGCAGACCAACGCACTCTATCTCGCGCGCCAGCGCAAGGCCTTCCTCCTCGGCCAGCCGAGTCCGGATTTCGGTGGTGGTCGAGGAGAGACGTCGCACCTGGGGCGGCCTGGTGCGCAGGAAATCAGCGACGCCGGCGGGGAAGACGGGTTGAGGGCGATGGGGCTCGTGCCATGGGAGTACCGCGAGGGGAGGAGCCCCACGGAAACGGCGCTGGTGCAGATGGCGAACGCCATCTTGTTCCCGGATCGTTTCGATATGATTTGACGATTCATGGCTTATCACTGAGCTAGTTGAGCGGGCGTTTGGCATTGATACCTCTATTTGCGTACGAAAAAGTTGGGGAACACGCGGGCTGAGGAATCCAAAAGGCTAGGCATGCCACGAACACTTACTGCAAAATACTCGTCCCGGTGAATGTGTCATGTGTGAGCTTATCCCAAAGAACTCGGTTCGCTGCCACGAGGTTACCATTCCGCAGTGGTTGCAGTCGTTGCTGGGATATCATGTTGTCATCTACGATCGAGGGCTTTCGCCCTGCGGCCGTTGCCGTTGCGATTACTTCGCAAGCCTCGGTCACGGACAGCTGTTGCTAGGAGCTTCTTAATAAGGGACGTACGGCACAGGTTAAGGCTACTGGAGACATACAAGTCGGATGGGTGTCCAAAAGCTTGGCAGAGCAGAGAGCACCAGAGTTGGATCCAATCGCATGCTTGAAGGTGATGAATAGCAAATGAGAACAGCTAACCTTTCCGATGAAGTTCATCCAGAAGGAAATCCCGGCTTTGCCAAACGGTTGCGAATGTTACAGAAATGGTGCAAACTGACACAATATGATATACTTACCTAATGAAAGTAAGATATAAAATATACGTGGCGCTCGCGATCTCAACTACGCCACCCCTGAATTTCGTAATACCTTTACCCTGAACATAGGAAATCGGTGTGCGCGCGGTCCCAATATTCTATCCCAGACATTCGCTTTGAATGATTACTTCCCGACGTGCCTCATGTCTTTCACTTGCGTCGATAGCCATGGTCACTCTGTGCGTTGAAGATAATGAGACTAAAAGTGCAAGGGGGCCGGTGATACATTTGTTCTCGACGACTCTTTGAAAAGCTTGTTCGGATGCTGTTAGAGGCAGGGAGGAGAAATAGCTGAACAAATAGGTTTCGTTTGTATGGAACCAGATAGGGGTCGTCAGACAGGACTTCTGAGATGAAATGCACCATTGAAGGAAGACCAAATTAAGCATTGCATTCCGGAGAAGAAGTCACGACATTACTTCCTTGATAGTCTATACGTTAGACTTTTGTAATGTACGACGCAGCAGTGGTTCCTCCGACACCTTTCGCCCCCGTCTGACTGCAAAATTTACCAAGACCCGTTGGCCAGCCCACCCCTCCTTTTTTTCGCGTGTATTTGAGAAATACCAAGGCAATCTAGTATCCGGATCGAAGCTCGACCTGTGATCAGACTCCCCAGTTGCTACCCTATAAAGTTGCTATGTTCCTCTTGTTCCAAGGGGATCAGAGCACTGGAACCGGCAGCTCTCTGTCAAACAATAACCAGGCAGAGCGCCTCCAGCAGTCCAACGACACCCGTGGGTGTATGTTTGCATGCGTATCGGTATCCTGGTTGAACCACATCAACACCACCGACACGAAAGATAGGGTATGACGAGCACAGCAGTCAGTGTTGGATGCCCAAAAACCCCAAAAGTAACAGTAAGAAAGGGCAAAATGTTCCGAGACCGAGAATCGAACTCGGGGCTATGCCTAACCTCTCAAGGGCTTGAGAGGGCATCATGTTGGCCACTACACCATATCGGATGTGACTGACAAACCGAAAGAAAAGTTAGCATATGTTGCATGTCACAGTAACAGTGGGGTTTGGACAGCGAACAGCCGCCGCTTAGACGAGCAAAGATGACTTGCAAGGCAATCCTAACCGCCAACCTCGAGCACCGGACACCGGCCGCCGGCATCTAACGGATAGTTCGCCGCGGTACCCGACTCCGACGCGGCGAGTCATGAGCCTACTCGCATACCGTCCTGGTTCATTTCGCGAGCTTTGCCTGCCTGCCGGGAGCAACTGCCTTTCGAGCCATCGGCTTCCAGCGACGCTACCTTAATCGTACACTAACGGGCCATCATGTACTCTACTCTCCGCAGACCCAGTACGGATACGGGGGCGCAGCGTATCACTTGTA
The DNA here is from genome assembly GCA_004366825.1 of Colletotrichum spinosum. Taxonomy (NCBI): domain Eukaryota; kingdom Fungi; phylum Ascomycota; class Sordariomycetes; order Glomerellales; family Glomerellaceae; genus Colletotrichum; species Colletotrichum spinosum. Next base: position 47,628 of record QAPG01000006.1, on the reverse strand, counting down.
ACCCTACGCTGCCACGCACGTGTACCATAGTAGGAGAACCTACCACCCGCCAACCGGCTTCTGTCTCTGATTTCCCCCCCGGGCGGGTATGGATTTACCGGGAGAGGCTATACGGCGTACACGGTGAGGTAGCAGCTAGGTGGAGAAGAGTGACGTACGCAGTAGATCGATCTTTGCGCAGTCCATCGAGTTTGATGAAGTGTGGGATTGCCGTCGTTCGTCCGGGATTCTAGGCGCGGTTCCAAGCATACTAGCACACAATCACACTGTTCACGGCTCCGGTTCGGAGGAGAAGACAATGTAGAGGGTACATTTCCTCGGCATTTGGGCCTCCTTTGGGGAATCGAGGTCCATCCAGCCTTTCTGCACCCGCCCCAGAAGAGATCGTGGAACTTGACCGGGCCTGTCAGGTTTTCGACGTCTATCCCCTCCCCTGCGGTAATCTCTCTGCAGCGATAATCAGCGGGACGACCCCATACGAAGACGCTCTCAGAAGGCTCCTGTAATGGGCACTCGCTTCGCTTCAGAGCAGTACTTCATTGCCCGTAATCGTAGTACTCTCCAGCGAGGAGACGGACGAGTCGTGAGGATGCGCGGCCTTCTCCATCATTCTCCGTCAGACCCATCCCGGCTCATAAGATTATGACGCAAGTCACATATCATACCTAGGCCATCTAGAAGGCCGATCATGCAACATCGCGGTGGTTTCCTCCGGGGGCCCTTTTGGCACCAATGTGAAGTGTCTGGGACCACCCCGGACCTTGGCACAAGAGCTGGGACTGAATCATGTCCCGTGCCCGCTTCTCCATCCGAATTTCTCCTCTCGCACTCCAAAACTCCCAATCTCCATGTCCATCTCCCAAGTCCCGGTGCCGGGTCCGCCAGGAAAGACAGAATGGAGGCGTGGGAAATGGGATAAACCAAAAGCGCCTAAACCCCCGGAAGTGGCCAGATTTCTCCATCTCCAGGACCCTGGCTGCTGGGGGCGGCGTCGTGCCAAGGGGCTCCGCTCCCTCCCCCCGAATCCGACACCTGCTCATACGAGACTGCAACGTCCCCTTATCCGGCTCTAACCTCAAAACTTCACCGTTTTTGTAAGGTTCCCGGTAGTTGCTACAAGTAGACGTTACGGTTTGAAAGGCCTTCTTGCGACCAGGCCCCTTGCTGGGGTCCGAAGTGCAACTTCCTTGGAATCTGGAACTTTTGAGCGTCATCCAATGTCGATAGGGTCAATATGGTCGATAGGGCACATTTTACAAGTACCCGCCCGTAAACCATACTTTCGACTTGCACAGTGAAACATGCAGCGGGTGGCTCGGCCTGCTTCGGGGCAGCGGGTGGATGAGCTGGGAATTCGGTGATCGGTGGTTAAACTTCGAGAAAGGAGTCGGCGTTGCCCGGTGTTTGACTATGAAATTGGCTGACGGGAGCGAGAGGTTACACGACCTCGCTTCGAGATGTCATTCGCCGGGCGGATAGGGGCCGGGAAGCCTAACTTTCACATCGGATGCCGCTAGTTCTGAGTCGAACTGTCGATTAACGACCAAAAAGGCAGAAAGACATCCATGGATTATGGATGTTGACGCTGCTGGTCTCTGCCATGTGAATTGCAGCACGTCGACTGATGGAGTTCGCACGAGTGACCACATTTGCAGCAGTACGAAGGTCACTTTGCTTGATTACCTGGCCCGATAGCCTGCCTCTAAACATAAATGCAGAGGGCCAGAAAGATGATAAGGGATGACCGAGACCCAATATCGATGACTTGTATGCATCACCCCATCCGGCTAATCACGCTCAACTTCCTACCGTTGGGGGTTGGGGACGTACGATCCTTACACGGGTATGCGTTTTTGTTACAAGACGTTGCAACTTAGCCTCGGAAAGATGAATCGCCTGGACGAGAATGGTAGTTTAAATGCCAACTCATATACTAGACGTGTCACAGGCCAAGTGAGATGAGGGATAACGCTGGATTGAGAGCAATCGAGCAGGGTTGGTGATCAGGCTGAGCAACTGCCCTTACAAGCCTGACAAGAGCAATTGTTCACGCCTAAGCGTTTCTCTCTCTCGTGCCTGAACATTCCGAGAAGGAGGACTACGACATGTTGGCGCGTCGCGTGATGCGTCGCCGACACGATGAATCGACACTGAAGGCCCGCTATCATCGAGTACCGTGCTGTGTAAAGAAGCCCAGTTATCTAGGTAATATTTAGATACTGGATATTATTACCCTGCAAGAGCCGACACCAATCAAACGGCCTGCGAGCAAACAATGGCTTGCCTGCAGCGTTGGTTCTTTATCTGTGCAACGCAAATAAAGTGACGTTGGTTACCAGCCAGCTGGGTCGGACATACATCAAGTGGTCAGCAGCTTAATTGAACCGACTTTCGGCGAGGGCGAGGCTCGATCGTCGAGGCTGTGGCCAATCATATAACGTCTTAGTGGTAAGCGATGTTGATTACGGGCTGCTACACACCTATGGTTAGAACCGTTGAGAACCTGTAACAGTTAGGTACCTACAGTGGTCTGTGGTCTGTGGCCTGTGTCTGTAGGCGGGAGCGTACGTCCAGGTACTTGCGTAGATAGGCCAATGCAGGGGCCGAAGAGGACCGAGCTTGGCTTTGGCGAGGGGTTACCTCTCCAAGACGTATGATACGCTCAGCGGACAGGCTGATTTGGCGGGGTGGCCGCACTAACAAGGGGCCGTCACCGAGGACCCGACCTGGGTGCGTCCAGTGTGCGTGTGCCTTGTGCCTGTCAGATGTATCCCATCGTACTAAAACTGGAAGGGATGTACTTGATTAGCTCAGCTAAATTTGGCTCTGACACATTGCGAACTACCTTGTATGTAGGTAGGTAAGGTAGGTAGGTTGACGTCCCCATCCACCCCCATTCCCCATTCCCATTCCCATCCACCATTGGATTGCTGTCCCCTCGGCTGGCCAAACCCAAGGTGGGTTGGAAAGGCCTTCGCACAAGGTGCGTACACTGGCACACTGGGCTGACTGACTGCTTTTGATCGCTAGGTACACACTGAGGTTCTCTAGCATTCTACTCCGTACCTACTCTGCATACCTAACACACTTGCCGAGTCATCTTGACGGCCAATCTGGACCTTCCACGACAAAGTAAACAAATTTGCAAACGACTCACGTGCGACCACAACCACGACCACGCCTTTCACGACGACCATACGCATCCAAGCCCATCCCCGAATCACCTAGTCTGTTGCTCGTCTCTTCAAAGCACAAGTCCGTCGTCGTGTTTGCCCTGCGCCCTCTCTCGCATACATTCCCTACCGATCGAAAACCCACCTCAACACGACGCACCGCCATCCTCGTTCAGAGGGGGGCAATGACCATTCCCCCGCCGAACCATGGCTGATTCGGCCAGGTCATCGGACAAGAACCCCCGGTCCCCCCTCAAGTCCAAGATTGTTCGATCGCAGAAGATCTCGGGTCCCGCGCCCACTGCCGAGTCGCGTCCTCCACGACCCGCTCTGCCCGATCACATCCCCGACTTGAGCGACGACGACGACGAAGAAGAAGAAGACGACGACGATCGTGACCTCGAACAGCACCGTCGTGTCCCGTCTGCTCCGGGCCCTATCCGTTCCCACACACCCGGCCATCTGTCGTCCAAGAGTCAGGACCGCCGCCGGAAGCCTTCCGAGCTTTCCATCCGTCAACGCTCTCAGTCTGCCTCCCAAGCCCCGTCGTCTGCCCATCTTCCAACCCGGACGACGCCCACCACCGCAAACCCCCCTAAACCCCCGTCCTCTTATCGACCAAACACCACCGGTGATGCTCCCACCGCCGGCACCATCACTGACGGCTCCGAGTCTGCCGGCAACCCCGGCTCGGATCGAGACGCCCGCCGTCCCGTCGCCATGCGTTCGACGTCCGCCATAGCCGGCAAGGCCTCCATCACCGCCTCAACTACAACACGGCAGCTCTCGACTGCTACTTCATCCGTTCGGTCTGCTCCCAAGGGGCAACACATCCCCTTTCCGCCTCTGCAGGACCCAAAGACAGCTCCTGATGTGCCACATGCTCCCTCATCGGGCATGTACTGGTCGTGCGCACCGGCCTCTGGTGCTCCTCACACCTCTCTCCGCGCCCATACCACGACACTCGTCGGCTCAAGCATCTTCGTCTTTGGCGGCTGCGACTCGCGGGCGTGCTTCAACGTGCTCTACGTCTTCGATGCTGACGCTTTCTATTGGTCCGTCCCACACGTGACAGGCGACGTACCCGTACCGCTGCGAGCCATGACTTGCACCGCCGTCGGTAAGAAGCTAGTCATCTTTGGCGGCGGTGACGGACCCGCCTACTACAACGACATTTACGTTCTCGACACGACGAATTTCCGCTGGCACCGCCCCAAGATCATAGGCGACCGTGTTCCCTCCAAGCGTCGTGCTCACACCGCTTGTCTGTACAAGAACGGCATCTACATTTTCGGCGGAGGAGACGGTGTCCGCGCTCTCAACGACGTCTGGCGGCTCGACGTGAGCGACATGAACAAGATGTCGTGGAAGCTCGTGTCCGGACCCGAGCGGGCCCCGCCCCCGGGTGTTCGCGAAACCCGCCCAAAACCCCGCGGCTACCACACCGCCAACATGGTGGGCAGCAAGCTCATCATCTTTGGCGGCTCCGACGGCGGCGAGTGCTTCAACGACGTGTGGGTCTACGACGTGGACGCCCACATCTGGAAGTCCGTGGCGATCCCCGTCACCTTCCGCCGCTTGTCCCACACTGCCACCCTGGTCGGCTCCTACCTTTTCGTGATAGGCGGCCATGACGGCAACGAGTACTCCAACGACGTCCTCCTCCTCAACCTTGTGACCATGACCTGGGACCGCCGCCGCGTCTACGGCCTGCCGCCCAGCGGACGCGGGTATCACGGAACTGTGCTGTACGACAGCCGTCTCTTTGTCATTGGCGGCTTCGACGGGAGCGAGGTGTTTGGGGACGCCTGGATACTCGAGTTGGCCGTGCATGCGTATTATTCCCAAATCAGCCACTTCACCATCGAGGTCTGAGGTCTCTATCATCGTCCTCCGCGTCTTAATCACTAGTTCATCGTTTTCTCAACCTGTCTTACTACCTCGCGCGTGTCTCGTTTCAAAATCTCGTCTTGTACCGCTACAAAACTCAACACCTCAACTCCAACCCCAACGATTGAGTGACTACAGTATTTATGTTTGATGACGGAACGGCTTCATAAAACCCCGGTGGCCGGCAGGCAGGCAGGCATGTATCCTTTTTATCTGGTTTTGGGTGTTTTCTTGAATATAGTTACGTCTATTCTCTCTCCCACTCTCTCACACACACACATACGCTCGCACTCGCGCGCCATGGAAACCGTTGCGAAGTGATGTTACCGGATATTAGCGAGTGACGCCATGCCTTCTAGGGCCTGGCTGGGCTGGGCCTGACGGGTCGAATAACGTGACTTTGCTTATCATCGCAGGGCCCCCTCGTCTCTCCCGCCCGAGTCAGGTGGTTGCATGAACCGATGGCGGTGCTCCTGCTTGACGTGATGCGAATTGTACGTCATGTAGATCTGATAAGAACCATTCGTATACATGGCAGTAGCCACGCAGTCAAAGGGATAATCCTGTCGGAGAGGGAACCTTGGCCCCGGGGCTTGAGGCAGATTGCGGTGACTGTTCGTGGTCTTCATGTATGGGATTACATGCGCGGCACGGCCGGTGACATGCCAGCAGCAGGGTTGTCCCCCCCTTCCCTCCCCTCCCCTTCGTGTGGAAATGTGTCTTATCTGCCTTGACCTCAAACGTAAAATTCCACGACGTCCGGTATTATCATCGCCCTTCAAATGTCCCGGTTGTCGTATCGAATTGCCAGAGGGGGGGGGGATAATCAAATCACAGCCCGTCCCGTGGAAGGGGTGCCCGGGACGCCAATCGTGTGAACATGTTGACGTCAAAGTGTTTAGGACCGGGGTATGTGGTCGTGTCCGGGTCTACACGTGTACGCCATCTTTCACTCTTCCTAGTGTAGACAACCCAGGGTTGAGCAGGGTTGGAAATAAAGAAAGGAACGGGGAGGGGGGCGGTTGGAAGTTACAAGTACGATTCAAGAAGACGGGATGATTGGCGGTTGAGATCCGGGCAAATTGGGCCGCCTTGGGCTTGGTGATGTAGAGGAACGTACGGAGAAAATGCGGGTGAGGTTGTACTCCACGGGGGGTGGATGGATGGATGGACGGATAGGATTCTGATATTCTTGCGCGGGGTGCGTACCACAAAAGTTGGAGAGTTTCTCCAACCGGTTGCTTTGCCTACGTTGGCGTTGGTTTCGCCACCGTTTGACGACGGTATGTGTTCTGCAAGACGAGGTAACGTGATGTAAACTTCACGCGCAATGATGGAACAAGGCTGGAGGCAGCGGGTCATATCACACTGAAAGAACAGGGATATTATTAGCACCGACAGCTCGCCTCGACCGGTCAGAGACCGGGGGAGCTGCGCAGGTGGACTACTGTGTATGTTTGGTTATGATATATCGACGTACGACGTCGCTCGCGATGCGAGGGGTATTGCATCATGGGCGTGTGTGGGCTTTTCCCCTCCCCTCGGTTCCCTCTGTATCCCATGAACGCCAGCAATGCAAACTGAAAACCGCCAACACGCTCTCCTCCGACGCCTGAGGGAAGAGATGATTGTTTGGTGTAAATGTTGACTTGTGAGGTCACTCGAACGGATAGAGAAAATAGGAAAGTTCAAGGCTCGCAATTGTACAAAAAGGGTGTAAGCGTATCGATTGTCATGTCGTGGTGAGTTGCCTCGAGGCCAAGTACGTCTATTTCTGCTCGGAGGCCTTGCGGGCGGCGATGCGGCGCTCCTCGGCGGCGACCATGTCTGTGTCATACCGCATTAGTCTAGAACCCAACGTCGTGGGAGATGGGCATGACTTACCCTTCCAGAGGTCCTGGCCCTCGTACTCCTCCTTGTGGATCTTCTTCTCAATGAGATGCTTGTGCTCCGGGTCTTCGGGGTCGACAATCATGATTGTCTCCCAGCGACCGGCGCCCTGCTTGGCATCGTTCATCTCGAAGGCAGCGGTGACGACGAGCATGGCGACGGCGAGACCCTGTGCGTACACACGAGCCTGGACAAGCTTCTGGGCCCCGGTGAGGTACTTGTTACGGCTGACGAGGGAGAAGGCGACGAACATGGAGGCTAGCCATGAACTGAAGACGATGGAGTACCTGTTCTCGCGGCCCCACTCCTTGAACTTCTGCATCGAAGACTCGTTGGCTCTCGCCTCTGCGACGGCCCGCGCCGTGGCGTCCTGGTAGCCAAACATGGGGTCCTTCTCCTTGCCGTAGAGAATGGAGGCGCGGTCGGCCTGGACGATGGCGCCGAACGTTGCCGACGAGGTGACGAGGAAGGATCGGAACGGCAGCGTCAACTGGCGGAAGGCCTGATAGCGCCTGGATGCGAGAAGGACGCCCGCAAGACCGACGCCCAAGCCGAGAGAGCCGCCAATCAGGCCGCCCTTGATGACGACCGAGTAGTGCTCGGCCTCTTCTTCCTTACTGAGGATCTTCATGGTTGCGGGTGACTAAGAGTCTTTTGCAGTTGTGAGAGGGTGGTGGCTAAGAAAATGGAAAGATTTGTAGAGGTGCAGCTCTAAGCGTGCGCGGCTCAAGGTTTTTGGTGTTGTCGGGGTTTGGGAATCGGTCGTGGGGTTGATGATGTCGTACGATGCTCCCAGTGACGAATCAATGACGGATCGGGATTCGAAGCTAGGCGTGAGCTCTTTAAAGCTGTTTTTAGCTAGTCAAAACGGTGTTGAGTCTGGATTGCAAATGTCGAACTGCTTAATCGGAAGCTGTGTCAACCAAGACAAAGATCGCTGGGCCTTATATCCAAATAGCTAGAGTTCCAAACTTGATGATGACGCCGGATGGTATATACGGCGATTGAAAGGCTAAGGCCATGTGGGAAAAAAAAAGTCGCACAAGACCCAGAATCGTGCCATGGAGATGTTGCTTCGGCATGATGTAATGGACCCTGGTAGTCCGGTGTTCGCCGCGCTCTACGGCGAAGCGCAGGCGGTCTTTCAGCGGCCTTCAGCGGGTTCTAGGAACTGCGAACCTCCTGAGCCAGATCCCGAGAAATTTCCGCAGAGTATGAATAAGCAGCCGGCCGCGCTAGATGATTGGCTGCCACTTCCGTTCCAGCCACAGGAGGGTGAGGCGCGGGATACCAGGTCTGACCACTTTGGCAGAGGCTTCCTATTTTCGCCGTCTGTCCCTGTCAAACTGCGTTATGTAATTCAAACACCGAAAGCCCTGATACTCCAGTCCGGGTTTGCCAGAGTAGGTGTTGATTAGTTAGGTTTTGCTTCGGGGACCCCTCGGTTGTGAGGAATTTGCTGCGATTTCCCCGACATTCGTCCATTGCGGCATCGATAGGCTGTAAGTAATCTATTTCTTCGGCGTTAGTGATGCGGACGGTTACGAGTCACATTTACGGATGAGAGGATCGGTACCATGGATGTCAGGGAGTGGCCCGTACATCTCGTGATCGAGGTGATGGCTCTTTGCTGAGTGAGCACAGGAGAGGGAGCGGCAAGGTCCGAGGGCTCAGCTTCGCTCTCGGCACATCGTCCGAGCAGCTTTCCTACCTCTGCTCTAGCGGCTGTTGACAGCCTTCTAGAAGAATTCCCTGTGCTAGGCGAACTCGGTCAGGATTAAGAAGCACATGGGGGCTGACGATGCGTCTGGGCGCTGGATGTGTGACCACCTGCCACCGTAATACCAAATACATGCTAATCTGGATCGGAGCATGGCGACCCCGCCAATTCTCAAATTCTCGTTTTTGTTTTCGCGAAATAGTAAGGTGAGTGACGGAAATCTCCTTCCGTCTGATTTAGCTTTGCACCCCCCTCCTGTGCTGTCGTCGCCGTCGCGAGAGACGCAAGGTGGCCGCATCGGTCGCTCGCCAGGTTCCGCCATGTTGGGCGGAAATTGCAGAGATGCGATGAGGTCAAGGCCCGTCAAGGGCAGGCCAGTCGGAGTGGTAGTGAAGCGTGGTTGACTACATCGGAGCTGCAGCCGAAGCCCCTGGCGGAGAAGAAGCCCTAACAACTGCCCTTCATCAAAAGAGGAACAACAAAAGCACCCGGTGCTGGGTAGGTATGTGAATGGTCCGAATAGTGGTGTCCATGTCGAAGCAGAGACAATTGGGGCTGCTTCACCCCGCATATCCATTACCGTCAACGCCAGCACGCAAGATAGTTTAAACCGCTCCTCGCAACATCGACGAGGCAGGGTCAAAGCACCTTCTGCAGAATACAGCTTCCGAGGAGGTGACGCCGCATCCTCCACGACGTGATCCAAAGGCGGTGAGCGAAACCCAACAAATCACCGCCCGGTCCGGCCTTCAGAGGTGCCCAAGCCGCTGCCCGACTTCTCCATCGTGGCGTCTCTGGAATACAAGCAGGAGGTTACTTTTGTCTCACCGCGGTAGGTTGTCTCCTCGCTCAGTTTCGAGTGGCCCTGCGTTTCAGAGCTTTTTCGGATAATCAGGGTCCTAGTCATGCAGAATCCCACGGCGCCCAACGTCCGATCCAGGGTCCTCGGTCTCATGCGCTGCACTCAAGCATTCTCACCGCTGGTTGGATAGCACAGATGGATGCTTGTGGCTCGTCCTTGAGAGGTCCGTACACAGTACATACGCATCGCATGGCGCGGCGCGGCGCGACATGACCCGGCGTGGTGTAAGGACACGTACAAGTAGATGGATGGCAATTTCAAGTACGCTCCCACGCTCCGTAGTCTCACGGTATCCACGTACCAGCATGGCGTAGCGTGGCATAGCAGTCTCGGGTTGTTCATGAGGCGAGGGGCTGGTTGCGCCTCACTCTTCAGCCCGAACCGTCTTCTGGAACCCTTCCACGATCCCTGTTGGATCAGGGTCTTCAGTGCGCTCCAGCCCCCCGATCTGCCGCCTTTGACCCCGACCACGAGACGCAACGAGACAAAGGAGCACCGTTTACGTTTGCACCCAAGAGGAAGCAAGAAAAGAACTTTGCCCATGGTGGCCCAAAACACCTGCTCGTTTGTAGCAAGTCTCTCGGGACGCTTGTTTCCTCCCAACTTGACTTCGGCCTTCGTTGCCAAGTCTCAGTGAGGCCGTCTCTGGGTGTTGCCGACACTTTAAGCTGCCCCCTCATGCTCCATCACCCTTCATTCGTCTCGTCGTCCGAACAGATGGTCTTCCAGTCTAGACTTTCGCTGTCCGAATCATGCCTCATGCATTTTGGAAATGCAGCGCACAGACGCTCTCTTGGATTATGCCGTTGAGATCAACTGCGCAGTTAAGGTGCCGTGCGGTACAGAGTACAGAAACTACCTAGCTGTACAAAGCGACTGCTGCACCACTCCTTGACTTCATCTTGGGTGAACCCAGCACTAAAACTCGTGGGTCGGCTGGCGCCGAGTCATTCGCCCGGAGCCAGCCCGGCATTACGTATTCGCACTTGTGCTCGTAGTACGGAGTACGTAGTGAGGTCGACTGACGCGAGGGCTATTCCGCTCAAAGCCCGAGGCTGCAATGGGCCCGGCCCGTCTGCCATGAATGACCGTGACCCGTCGTTTCTACAATCGACGACCATTGAAAAGAGCATAAAATCGAAGTAGTCCCAACAGTAAATATTCTGTACTTGTAGACGTATAACAACAGTCCAGCGCCGAGAGCGTGGCGCCCGTGTAAGGCGGCAGGCCCTTCCCTTCCACAAGATCCAGGCGACAGGTCCATTCTCTCGGACCCGGGGTACCCTCAATACCGTTCCATCGAGGGTTCCGAGCAAACATGGAAGATGCAGACGGAGAGTCAAAGGGCCGTGAGCCTCCTCGACATGGTCGCACAGAAAAGTGTTTCCGCATCACCACTAATAATACCTTGCCAAGTTCCAAAGTAGAATGCATCATCTCGTATGTATATGTCGGAACTGGGAGTATCCACCTGTGGGTTGATGAAGAGTGATGGGCGGCTTGCCATGCAGTATCGAGATTGCGGCATTTCCTTCGAGGCTCCGCTGCAGTGCCTGCCTTTTGGTGTCTTATTGGAGAACGGCCGGGACGGTCGACAAACGCTGACGTTACCGTACTTCCGTTTCCACGATCTCGGCCGGTTGGTCAAGTGTAACACGAGCGTTCGGGGCTCCGTGCCCGCGGGGTGAAGTGTGGGTGGTGGTGGTGGTGGTGGTATCAAGAGTTGCAACATGCAGTACGCACGCGTGGCTATCGAGCCACAGGCAAAGCTGGCCTTGTCGGGAAAGCCATGAAGGGGAACCCGGTGTCTCTGCACCGTATAGAGGCTCTCATACTGCCTTGAATGCGTGATAGTTCGATGGACGTGATCTGCCTGGGGGCGTGATGCAACAGATCACCGCTCCATGCAGGATGCAATCAGTTGTGGAGCATGGCTCTACAAATAACAAGATGAATCTGAATTGGAAAGCAGCATGCTGAACGGGTTCGAGATCGAGCTTCCAACTCTACGCAGTAGATCGCACACGGATCCGGTATCTTGCTAATTAGTACGGCGTACTGGGACGCATTGCACAACTCACTGTCGACAGTGATACAAGGACGGCAAGCGAGTCAATCCCCTGTAGATCTTGTGAGCCTCTGGTCCACTGCCATGACCGTCTTACTTGTCTAGCTTAGACTGGAGGGGGGAAAAACCATGGCAAAACAGTCGGTCCAATGACAGTCCTATAACGCTAAGCCATGTTCGAGTAAAAGTTGGAGTCGCGGCCTGGCGAGATGCATTGATTTTACTCATTTGACGCATGCCAGCAAGGGCAGCGATTCAAAGCTTGCGGCCTATTCACCACAACAGCATCGAGGACCGTCGGTTGATCTCTCTCTCTCTGTTTGGTATCCTTCGCCTCGCGCGGCTGCACTCCTATACCCCTCTGCGGCGCTGGGATTTGCACACTCGACGGGATGAACATGCCTCGGGTTCCCAAAACAACGAGCACTCGACGACGATGCAGAGGAGTATGCGTATCCGTATTGGATTCTGTAGTGTATGCAGGTCGCTTGTTGTCGACCTGCCGCGCTAAGTAAAGCGTCCGTGAAGTGTTTCCACACCGCCTTTCAAGCGTGGTGACGACGGAGCAAGATTCCGCGCTGCGAGTGGTTATGCGGCACTATTCCTTCGACTGCTAAGGTACGCGCGTCTCTTCGAGTCTCCGAGGGCAGCTCTAGCTCAGAAATTATACAGCGAAACGATTTCGATTCTTTTCTCCGTCTCTCGAGACGAGGCAACAGAGAATGTCGGCGAAATTGGCCACCGGTTGTGCTGACATTGAGCGTGAATGTAGATTTACACTAATTACTCCATACTGAGTAGACAGCGTGCCTGTCAAGCTGGCATTTTCTGCCAGCTAGCCAAGCAGCCATGTCCCTGAACAGTAGAGTGTCAAGTGCCTCACGCAGCCCACCCTTGCGACGGTGAATTCATCCGGAGCGGGAGCCAACTTTGGAAGGGCAGCATGGTGTGTGCAATGAGCGTTAGGCTCGTTTTAGCTGTGGTAGCTAGCAAGGATGGCATCGCCAGACGCAGAGCTGGTCGTTCTGAAGCTGGCCTTGGCTGCCTTAATGGTGTCAATGGCGAGAATGCTATTCGCTGCGGCTACCATGGACCGGCAAAGCATGATGGGGCTAATGCTTCTGCTCTGCTTCTGCTCCGCTCCTGCAGGTATTCGCTGCACCGTGTTCCCAGCGTTCCAGCGCCTCCACCGTCAGATGCGATGGTAAGGCAGGGCAAGGGCAGGGCATGGCATGACCAAAGCAAGGACACTCACGGTTGTGAGCCATCCCGGAGGTCGAGGTCGAGGTCGAGGTCCAAGGCCAAGGCCTGCGGATGGCAGACCGCCTTCCAGACTGCATCCAAGGGCGGTCAGAGAGCCCCATGTTTCTGCCATGTTTTCTTCTCTGACAAGCCCACAGACTTTTGTGGCTTTCAAGGATGCAGCGTCTGGGAATCACTTTGACATCCGCCAACCGTCACTGTCCGTCCAAGACGCTTCACCAGTTCGGCGACTTCCCACCCAGGATACCGTATCAGATGGCATGGGACGAAGACGAAGTGGCCAGCCGAGGTTGGTGGATTCGCAGACATCCAAATGCCCACTCTCAGACTTGAGTCTGTGATGAGTTCTTAACGGGCCTCGGGCGATATCATGACCTCGGCCGACTCCAAGCGTCATGCTCGTTCTGCCGCCCAGTGACATGCCATGTTTTCTTTCAGCACAGCATTGCCCCCTTGGCGTCGGCGTTGACGGTCAATCACCGAAGACGGATGGCGGCCGGTGTGCGTACCAGTCTTGCGGCAAGGGTGGCCAAAACGCCAAACAGGCCCCCCCCCCCGACACTAAACTCTGCTTATGAGTCAAGCATGGCAGCCCATATGCGGTTGTGCGGCAGCCTTGTCCAGTCATCTCGTGGAATATCCATCCGTCGTTACCGTCGGATCCACCAGAGACTGGGCAATTTCGCAGTTTGCTGACGTTGATGTGGTCGAGCAGCCGTCTTGTGAGGCGGGGAGTCGTCCATGGCATCCGGTAACACGTACGGAGGTAGTAATCTGTCATTGTCCTGAGGGTCGAAACGCATGTGGCAACTTGAAAGGTGGTCGAAGTGACTTCGCACTTCGTATAGTAGCCCCGAGAAGGTTGCATTCCATGTGCTCGATCGGACGATTTTCAGCAGCGGTTGGCTTACGCGTGGTGACGTCCCCGTCCGCAAGGCAAGGACGACGATCGGTTGTGAGAAAGCACGTCAACCAGCCTCCCGCGGATGAGCATCAGCAGCGACATGTGCGTAAAGTGCGCTACGTGACGGAGCTGGACTCTGACATGACAAGGCTACCAGCCTCCCAGAGCTCCGGCTCTGCTCGAGAGTGGGAGCTGGCTTACGATCCGAGGGCGGTCTCGTCCCGTCCTCGAATGGCAATCTGGATCGAGGTTGCGCACTAATCATGTGGGCGCCTCGAGGTTGAGAGGTGATGAAATAGACCCGTCTTTCATCGGTACGTATCCATCTGCGTCGCGTGGAATTAGACGGCGGTGGATTTCGTCGGGTTCCATTTAACACGGTAACCATGACCTTGTCTGAACCCAGTGAACGACTCCAAGATACTGGGTCGATCACGTAACGGTTTGGAACCCGCTCCGTCCCTTGACCCGAGATTCTCATGCTCAGGACAGCGTTCTCGTCTCCTCATCTTCTGTCCCCATTCGACATCGTGTCCCAGGGGAACAGGCGAGCAATCGCGACAAGGCGGTGTGGTTTGCTATGGCAGGCCCGGGCGAGAAAGCAGCGATTGGCAGAATAATGTTTGGCATTGAAGCGTGTAAGTTGAGGGGCCAAGCTGCGTCCCAGCTCTGACAGAAGTAGGCACACCCTCGCCTGGCAGCCGTCTCAAAAGGGGGTCTCAGGGGACCTTTTTGGGGGGGCTGATCCGGGATGATGTCGGTACTTGACGATGGGGCAGGTGGCCGAGTGGCGAGAACAGAGACAGATCCAGGCACAGCGGAAAGCAGGCGTCTCGAGGTTGCAAGCAAAGCCGATGGCGAGTGCTCAACGAAGGATACTGTATATCTTTGTCCCGTATGGGAAAACAAGGAGGGAAAGACGGCATGCTTGAAAGTTGGGCTCTGTACTCCGTATCTGAGCTCAGATAACTCAAAGTTTCTTCCCTTCCGGAACGGGTGCATTGATGGGAGCAACAAATAAAGGCTGCGAGGTGCAACAGCAGTCAAGGAGGTAGCAGCCAGGCAGGAATACAGGATGTGTGCTGCGTACCTTGAGTGGTTTGGCATGCAAGCAGCACAGTGGCATAAATATTGTTGCAATCATTGGCCAGAACCGATGGCTGTTCGCGACAATACGGGCATACGTACTTCGTATGGCCCGCGTCTTCCGCGATGGCAACGAGGGTGATGACATTGACGAGATGCAGGCCAGGACCTCGTTGCCGCGCACTTTTTGGCATGCGATAGGGGCCACATGTGTCCGCATTTAGCACCGACCGTACGGAGTACTACGAGTAGGCAATTCTCAAGGCGTCGCCACAACGTACTACCGTAGTATCCGTACAGTACGTGGAGAGAGATGGACTTGATGCTGGCAAGAATTGCTTCTTCTTCCCGTAGCTGCTACTGTACGAAGCACTGCACCCATGTACTTGTCAGGCACCTTAGTACGTATCGAGACCCTGAGGACGATGACTGGTCCCCCTGAGTCGCCGCGTTGCTTCTTACTTGGTATTGTCGTTGTTGCTTATTCCGGTGGATCAAGCCATGCTTGGTCGATGTTCACGACCATCCCTCCTGCCTTCCTTGTCTTGGCCGGCCTTTTATTTTCTCCACTTCCCATTCGTCGAGAAGGGTCCGGCGTTTGCCCCAGACGACGACACTGCGTGGTAGGACAAGGGCAAGGGTGCTGCTTTTGCATGGTGACTCGGATCCCGCCTCTGCAGTACTTGTAGTGTAAGCCGTTCCTTCCTTCTTGCCTGGCATCGCAGTACCCGCCTGAGTCGTTTGGCAAGGCAATAAGTAACAGAAGGCACGCACCGTTGCATCTTTGTGGCGCTCCATCGTTCATGCGGCAGGAGCGGTATCACCTGCATTCTGGGGAAGGAAAGCACAGCATCACCGAGTACCTGACGTAAAAGGCAGCAACATCCGGATAGGTGCCTTACTTTACTAACTAATCATGTACGTACTGTGTACTTTCTGTCTCGTCAAGTTGTTGAGATGGGCATACCTCGCTGCGTGGCGTGGGTGGAGGAGAACAGCGCAACGCCCGTCATATGGCCTACCTACCTATGGCAGTATGTGTTGGGCTGCAGCCAAACAAACCATAACTAGCATACCTTCAAACGCCCTGAAGTTAAGTTTACTTGGACCAGTAGCCAACAGCGCCTTTTCCCCTCTTCATCGACGAGTCACACTTGTCGGGAGAGTTCCTCCATGTAAGAGTCACTGGCCGTGGTGTGCGTCCGTGTGGCGGCAGCCATTCGTCCGCGAAGCCTCCTAGGTCGTCTGCGTCCCGTGATCCACGCCAACGTTGGTTCATTTCCAAAGTGAGCCAACCAAGTCAAGAAACGCCCGTCCGTATTTGTCGTCAGATGGATGAAATCGAAGACGCGAGGAATCGTCCGAGAGTCCTCCATCCGTGGCTGGCCTCTGCCAAAACAGCCGTCTCGACCTTTCGGCACGGAGATGGTTTTCCCACGTTTGCTCGCACTCCAACTCTAATTTGTGCCTGCCTAAATTGACCATGACGGTTCGGCCGGTTTGGCTTACGAGTATCCTCATCGTCGCATACCTAGGTACCTTACTTCACTTTGCGCGGCACCTACTTCGGGATGGGACAAACAGCCCAGTGTTAGGAGGCCATTAAGGTATACATAGCCGTCGATTTACCAAAGCAGCATCCGTATTCTCCTGATAGACCCTTCGGAAGGGTCATGGAAGGTAGTGGCACCCCTACCGCCCATCCAAACTGGACCTGCCTCGCCTCGCCTCGCCTCGCGTACCTTGCTGTGACCTGCCTTGCCATCTCAATGCTGTATCCGTACTCCGTACTCCTTACCTTCTGGCTGCTTTTTGCCTTTACGCCCCCAACTGTGAAGATTGGCCGAGGGACCTCCATCTCCAACTCCATCTGCCCAGGTTCCCAGGTTCCCAGTCTTGTGATTGTCGGTTCGAGTACCCTCCAAGCGCATGCTCGTCCTCGTCCTCCCCACGCCTACGCAGTACCTTCTCATTGCCTGCACACTACGGCTACAAAGTCCTCTGGTCTCCCCCATCCTCCTTGTCTTGATTCGGTCTGATCTTTTGCAACCTTGAGCCCAGACTGGAGCGCAGGCACCCCGTACTATTACTGCTGGGTCAACCTGGATGAAGTCCTCCATGAGTCGAGCCATTACATCTTCAGCTCCATCCGGATACTGCTCATCTTTAAATCATAACCCCCTCCCTACCCGCCGTCTACTTCAATTTGGCCCTCGCCGTCTTGCCAAATCGCATGCCCTCGTCGACCTTTTTTCATCTTCCAAAGAGACCAAGATTATCGATTTCGATTTGTATTATTGATTCAACCCTCAGCTATCAGATCAACAACGTCTGACATCACGCACCCAACTCTATCACGACCAAGCGGTCGAGCACAACGACCTCGCCTACCATCCTGCCCAGCAGCAGACTCGTTCATAAGACGACCTACAGCATTACTTGTCATAGCGATCCTGCGAGACATCGTCTGGGCTGCTCTGTATCCAGAACACCCTTCCCAGCGCCCAATACAATTACTGCACTTCAGCATTGCCACTACTCACTCGCCGGATCCAGAGCTTCGGCGAACCTCAAGCAAATTTGCAACACCGGCTTGCGTGTTCTTCAACGTCTGCGTTTGCCTCATCTTCTTCATTGTCGCCTCTTGGAACTTGGGGACGAATCTAGCCGTCATCACCAGTAGCGCCATCGCTGCCGCCGTCCTGCTCGTCCCTGTCGTCCTCGGCCCCCAGCCCACACCTTTATTCGCCGCCCTACTTAGGCCGCGACCGCGACAACGACCCTGGCCACGGCTGGTTGCTTTGCTTGCCTTACACTACCTTACCTTGACTTCTCCAGGTACGGATACCTGGATACCTTGCCTCGAGGGTTACCTTCAAGGTTAGTACGACGGTCATATTTATTGCACCCAACACGGATCAAATCGCTTGAATCCCCCAAAAGCAAACCCCCATCAAGTCTATCTCTTTCAATTTCAATAGCGAAGGACTACCCTTACCTGCCAAAACTGAAGCAAAAAAGGATCCAATCCAACATCACAAGCACAACCCCAGAACGTAATAATCCACACATCCCTGCACCCTCTCTCTCTCTGTCTCTTTTCCCTCACCTCTCAGGTATCTGTTCTCTCCCTTCCCTCTCTCTCCTATCTCTGCCTCCCACCCTCTCTCTCTCTCTTTCTCACTCTCTCTCTCCATTTGCTCGCGGCGACACAACTCACACGTCAATACTTTAGGTACTACATCTTAGTTGAGACGCGGACTCGATCTCCTTTTTCGGGATTCTTCCGCCGGCTGCAGCAGGTGGCCCGATTAAAATAATATACCCACAAAAAGGGTCGAGAAACGTTCTGGCTGCCCACGGTCCCCTACCTAACCCAAGAAAGGCTACAGGCACAGGGTAACGATACTCGCCGTACGGACCTCACACTACACTACTCAGTAACGGCCTATTCCATATCTAGTGGGCTGTCATGAAGAGCGCCCTTCGCTGGTTCACCCCAACAAGTACCGAGGACCCAAGGGACCCGTCCACCCGGTCCACCGCCGCCGCCGCCTCCCACACCCTCTCCCACAACCACGCCCACAACGGAGAAAGGCACACACCATTCAGAAGTACTGACTTCGCCAGCGCCGATAATATTAGTTATCGTGCGTCGGGCTCTTCGTCTTCTAACAACAACACCTTCGCTTCGCACTCGTCTTCACCAGGCTCCTCCAACTCTTCATCTCTCACCCCCAACTCCCCTTCCCCTCAGCCCCTCACGCCCACTGACTCTTCTGACCTGCGTGATTCTCGCTCCGGCCTCTGGTCTTCTAAGCCAATCATCATCGCCACGCCTACTCGTTCATCTTCTTCTGCCTCCCCCTCCGCCCCCGCCAAGTCGAGCTTCGAGAGAAATCCATTTGAGCTGCCCGACGAACCACTCGCCTTTGGTTCTTTTCCTACGAAGAGTATCGACATGACCACAGGTCCCTCCATGGATTCGGCCATGGGTCGGAGTCGCCAGGACTCCTTTGTCAGCGCAGGGCCCAAGCCCATTTCCATGGCCAACCCCAACCGCGACCATGTCAACCGCCAGCGACGTGAGAGTCTTGCTGGCAGCTTGATGGGCGGTGCCAGCTGGGGAGGAATGTCTTTTGGCAGCTTCATCCGCGACGAGTAGGTCATCCTCCGCCCCGCCTCCACGCCTGTAGCTCAAGTGTCTCTCCTTCCGAGACATGCCTCGGTGGCGCCACGGCCCAACGCTACCTTGCCCGCGACAGCGCTGTACCCCAAATACTTTTACGCACCGGGACACCGGACTAACAGCATGTCGTAGTATTGCCATGGCAGGCACCTCACCCTTCGCGCACAACGCGGCATCGTCGTCGTTCCACTCCGGCTCCTACCTGCCAAAGCTCGAGGCCAGCTTCATGAAGGACTTCACTTGCTGTGGCCTGAATCTCGCCAACCTTCACGACCTCTTGCAGCACTACGAGGAGGCCCACACTCAGCCGAGTCCGAATACCGCTCGCAATGCCCCCTTCGCGTCGCAATTCGCCGGTGTACCCACTCAACCGTCGTCTCGAGCCAGCAGCGTCAGGCCACAGACCCAGCAGCAGAATACTGCTGCCATGTCGCAATTGGGGCACCAGAGCCGACCTGGACCCAATCTTGGCGGTGGCCTTGGAGGTCTAGGAATGCAACTCGGCCACCAAAACATGGGCCAGCAGCACAGCCAGCTTTCGCAGCTCGACGACATGGATACTGTCGGTGATATGGAAATGGATGATGCGCTTGGGCACATGGAGATGGACGACAGCCAAAGAACCATGTCTCAAACCCGACAGATGTTTGGCCAGCAGCAACGACCGCAGCTGCACGTCAATGCCTCTGGCTTCACCCAGGGATTGAGGACATCACAGCCACCGACTCCTGCAGCCGTAAGCTTTGGCCTGCAACACAACCCTACGGTTTCCTCCGTCAACACGCCCACTCTGACAACGCAACAAACGTCGCAGCCGCAGCGATCGAATAACGCGTTTCTCCAGAATCCTCAGATGTCCATGGATGACATGGATGACGATCTACCAGGCATGCCTATGGGCGGCAACATGGAACTCAACGGGTCGAGCTTTGGGGACTTCGGCGGCAACAACAACAGCAACAGCACAAACCCCGAGTTCTGCATAAACGACCCTGGCAAGCACCTCTTCAGCCCCGGAGGCGCCATGAACAACAACCAGAAGAACCTCCAAACACAGCTTATTGGAATGGGTTTCGATCTCAACCAGCCAAACAGCCCCGCCAACAAGGCTCTGATGCAAAAGTACGGCGCTCTCTTGGTTCCCGAGGAGCACAAGCCTTTCAAATGCCCCGTCATTGGCTGTGAAAAGGCGTACAAGAACCAGAACGGCCTCAAGTAGGTTTCCAATGACCTCATGGGCGTGAAACATGCGGCTAATCATGACTTCAATAGGTACCACAAGACTCACGGCCATCAAACGCAACAATTGCATGAGAACGGCGACGGAACTTTCTCCATTGTCAACCCCGAGACGTCCGCTCCGTATCCCGGCACGCTGGGCATGGAGAAGGAGAAACCGTTCTCGTGCGACGTTTGTGGCAAGCGCTACAAGAACCTCAACGGTCTCAAATACGTAAGCCATCGCGATTTCGGGTTGTTACGATACCGAGGCTGACATGATACATAGCACAAGGGACACTCCGCCCCATGCAACCCCGATTTCAAGTTCTTGGCCGCGGGTCTCAGCAACCTCGCTGGCCTGCCGGGCCTCATGGAGAACTCCGCCACCAACCTGCCCGGCATCGGGGAGGATCAGATGATGTAATGGCAGCGCCTTGTCACCCCTCACCACCGAGAGCTACGACGAGAGCAGCTCGTTGAATTTCGGCATTTCGCATGGCGTTTGATTTTTTTTTTTCCTGGCAGACGGGTTACCACTTCGATTGTTACGTCGACTCGAGCCTGCCCTGACTGCGTTTTTATACCCTCATAGACTTGCTTGTAACGTTTCGACACTCGCGGCCGACCCAAACCCCACTCTAGACTTGATACCATCCTCAGCGACAGAGCGAACAGCGAGTGACGGACTGGAGGATGCTTGTGCTGGAATCGATATTTGTGGTTCATGGAAGAACAGGATGATACCAAAAAGATACGAAAAGCGGAGAAAATACCAAAATGGGACACGAAAAGAAGACGAGCATGGCGATCAGACATTGTCCAGGCCCGGACAGATAGGTCTGCGCGGGTTTGGACAAGACTTGGAAAATCTTGGGACGGTTCTTTTTAAAAGAAGAACGGACGGCGGTCGAGGAGATCCTTCGGGACTGACGATGATGATATCTATCCCCTCTGGGTGGCAGGTTGCCTTGATTGATGGAAGCGTACATGCCGGCGTTGTAAAGGGTACTACTTACTGGCTGGGAAAAGTTTGCGTTTCTATCCTCTCTCTTGTGTTTTAGCAGCAGACAAAATAGACTGAACGGATGGAGAAGTAGCAAAAGCAAAAGTCGTCTTTTTTTCATGTGTCTCACGGGATATCTCTTGTCTAGGAAAAAAACACTAACGCCGACGAAATAAGAGTGATGACGTGCAAAACGACACAACACCGAACCATGCGACGATTAACCACTTAGCCACCCTTTCCCCACTTGCACATAAAGCCATACAGTCATGATTTGATAAACGTTTGCGCACAGCAACCCCCCATTCGGTGAGGCCAAGTATTGGCGACACCGTGATAGAATACCTGGCTGGACAAACCCTCGGCGACAATCAACTCATCTCCATATTATCCTCGTCGTCAGCCTCACTGTCCAGCAACTGCGTGTGGTTGCTGCTGACGCTTTCCTTCCGACTCACAATGGAGCAGCCGTCGCCGAAACGTGACCCCGCCAGACCGCCGACAAACTCAAGCTCGTCGCCACCCACCACGCGACCTTCCATGTCGATTTCTTGCGAAAGCTCAACTAGAGCTGAACGCGGCAGACGCAAAAAACCCTGTGTCCGTACTATCCGTCCCCAGTGTGTAAGGCAGAACTGCGCTGCACGCTTTCGAAGCCAGTCTTCGTTGGCAAGCCCGGCGCAGTGCCAGATGATGCAGGCGTGGTCGACGTCAAGCTCCTTTGACAGGCGATGGACACACAAATGCCGCAGGTGGGGGATGCCGTAAATATTGGACATGACGAGTAGACCTGCAACGTCGGACAATTCTGTTGTGGCGCCGCTCTCATTGATGGATGTTCCATGAATGCTGTCTGTGTAAAGATAAGAGAGGAAAGCTTTTACCACACTGTACGGTTCGGGGATGTGCATCTTTTTCGTGTGAAACTCAGCCATTTGAGAGTTGTAGAGGCGGGCAAAGTGCGGCCAACGAGCTTGAAGAATAAGTTTGTGAACATGAATCGGCGGAGACGTAGGCGCGTCAGGAGCCAGCCAATTCTGGGTAGCTGCTGCGTCGACGGGCCGGCTCATCATGTCGTCGTCTTCGTAGTCTCCCTCCGAAGCGGTGATGACGAAGTCGGTGCCACTTCCAGTCTCGGGTGGCTGATCGAACAGCTTGGCCAAGTCGGCTCCGAGGCCCTTCGATGGCTGGTCGACGATTCTTGTTGTCGGTCTAGACTCCGTACGCGGCTCAGCAGACAGGTTGTTCCCGAGGAAACCGTAACGACGGAGATCAATCTCCATAATGTCACTAGGTAAAGTGTCAGGTTTTTCCCCCGCAAATTCCCACGCCCCATTCAAAACTCACCTGAGGTATTCTTCAAACCCATTAGGCCCGAGGTCAGATGCGGCGGGATCCGTGGGACATCCCAGTAGCCACGCCTTGGTACCATCCTCGTTCATAGTACAGTAATGCCAACGGTAGCCTGACTTGAAGATCTCGCGACCCTCGGCAAGCTTCTGCCATCGAAGGGTGGCCAAGTCTAGAGCGGAAAGAGAGCATTCTTTGGACGTGATGGTCGCAGCTGGCGTGACGAAGTCAAGCAGGGTTCCAGAGGAGTATACGTGGAAATGAATACCAGAACCCTGCGAGGGAATATTGGGCCCAGACACAAACTTCAGAGATGATATGGTGCCAGGAGCCATGGGAGCGAACGTCTTGAGATGAAAAGAGGGCGGATTAACCTGTTGTGTCCGAGAATTGGCGGCGTATCCGGAAGCGCCAACTGCAGTCGGAGGATGGGAGAGCGTGTAGGGCTGCCTGGGCGAGCCTACCGCTCGACTGGTTCCCGACTGGCGGTCAAACACACCAACCAGCGGCGACGATTCGAATGCCGGGCTTCCTTTTAGATCGAGCCACCAAAGGTCTCCAATCTTGTCCATGTCCTCGGACAAGCCACCAAAAACCCAAACACGATCCCCCCATATGTACGCCGAATGGTCGAAGCGTCCGACGAATCGCCATGATCGAGACCAGGTGAAAGTCTTCAAGTCGAGGTAGCAGATGTCGTCCAAAACATAGTTGTCATGGCCGGTGATGCCGCCAACGACGAAGAGCTTGTCTTCGTGCAGCACAGCTGCATGTCTCGCTCGTCCCTTGGGAACGGGACCGGTCACCGAGGGCTGGGTCCAATGTGCTGATTTGAGATCAAAGATAATGAGGTCTGACAAGTAGGTTCTGTGCTCGTTCTCGCCGCCAAAAACAAGCAGCTTGTCGCCTTGATACAGGGTAGCTGTATGGCCTATGATGGAGTCAGTGACTGACAAGGACTGTATTCCATCAGGAATAAGACTCACCCATGCGAACGCCGGGAATATCGCCGTAGTTGTCCACTAAGCTCCACTGGTGGCTCACCAAATCGAGCTTGAGAACATGGTTGTAAACCTCGTCTGTGTATTGGTCGAAGCCTCCAAAAGCGTAAATCTGGTTGTTGCCGCAATAGGTTACCGAGGCGTTGACCAAGCAAGCAGGCCTCTGGCCAAGAGTCCTTGTCACTCTCGGGCGATAGCCATCCAAAGTACCCCTGTTCTTGATAGGCGAGTTGGGCATTATGTACGTATTGTTACTCGATGCCGCCGAGCCGGGTGTTTGATCCATCGGGGCCGGCGTAGCTTGTTGTGACGGAGTCGAGGACGACGACGGAGCAGGAAGAGGCTGGTTCGTCGGGCCGCCGAAGAGAGACTGTGACAAGGACCCAGGGGTCCCGAGCTGGGGCTGAGACTGGGCCATGACTGCGTCGGGCAGGCGGAGGGGTTGCGACAGAAGCTAACAAGTCATTGCAATCGCACACGACTGCAGAGACGAGGCTGTCTAGGCGAAGAGTCTGCCTGCGTAGATGAGAAGCGATGCCGAATGGGCGACGAGGAAAGACAGTTCTGGCGAGCGCAGAGTCTTTCTTAAACCCTCAAAAGGCTCGGTCGATACGAGAAGAAGTGAAGGGACTTTGTCCGAGCGGTAAGGTGGTCGCTGTCGATAGTGGTCGGTCGTGAGGATTTCGATGGAGGCATGTGGCAGCGAAAGTCGCAGCGAAGAGTAAAGACAAGCGACAGCAAGAAGGGCCTGCTGTCGCACGCTGCGATGGTGGAGGACAGTCAGACTAAGTCAGACCCAATGTGCCTGCATTGACAATCCGAGACCACTTAATTTGGGCAATCACGGGCCAGGCTGGAGTCTGGAGTCGGAAGTATGGTGTGGTGTGCGGTATGGTCTAGTCCCGTCGTCGTGCGTGGCAACTGCCAGGAGAAGGCCCCCGCTGTCTGGGCGATTAGATTGCTGAGGTAAACATCTAGGTGCAAAATTTCAGTTCTCGATGACGGTCTGACACGTGACTGTTGTCTCACCCTGTCTGTCTGTCACTGGCGTCAGTGGCTCCACTTCCACTCCTGTCGCTGTGGCCTGGCTCGAGCGTGGTTGCCCGGCCGCAACGCCAGTGGGGCACAAAGTAAATAAAAGATGAAGAGAGCTCCCGTCCAGTTCGAAAGCTTCCCTTCCCTCTGCATCAAACCTCTTCACCGCAATCCCTACAAACCAGTCTCTCAAGCCGCTTCTTCCCAAGCTTTCTAGCTTGGACGCACCTTTTCCCTCCAAAGCCTACCCAAGAACGATCAAGTCCGGTAGACATCTTCGCTGTCTCATTCAGCCATTAGATCGTCTCCTCCGACCTGGACAGCTTCTTGCCACGGCGCGACTTCGATTTCGAATATCAGAAACGACGACAGAATACTAACTATACAACAAAAATCCAGGAACCTTTAGCTAGAGTCTCTTGGAGCTCGTTCGATAATCGGAGCTCTCTCTCTCTCTCAACTCTCAACCCTTCACTTCACCTCGTTGAATACATATTCGGTACTCATCATGGCTACTGCTTCAGTATCAACCCCCATCAAGTCCCACAAGGGCCTCTTTTCCTCTCGCACTGCTGGCGGTCGCATGCCCTTGACCCCCTCACCCCGTCAGCACTCCACCTCGGTCTCGGTCAACTTAACCTCCTCTCCTTTCACCCCCGAGAAGCAGTTGAGTAATGACACGTACCGGGCGACAAGCAAGTCTACCTACGGTAGCAACTTCACCGCACACCTTGCGCGATCCACCACGACAAAATCCTCTCATCGCGATTCTCCCAAGTCCAACATCGCCCGAGGTGTCTCGACGCCACGCAGAGCCCTCGAGCTCGGCGTGTCTGACTTCACCCTCACTGGCACGGGCATCAAGAAGAGCCCTTCCAGCTCCAAGCCCAAGAAGACATCTCACAGGCAAAAGACAGCAAAGACTACCGTGAGCTACGGTGCTGACCGCTTCATCCCCAACCGTGGGGCCAGCTCTGCCATTGCCAATGCCGGCAGCAGTAAACTGGACCTCACAGACAAGCGTGCCAAGGCCAACTCCAGCGAAGCTTCCAACGTCCTCTCCTCTGCGACTGACGACGCCATCGCTGCCCTTGAGGGTCTCAACATCGAGGAGGAGGAGGAGCCTGCCACGTACTCCCGCCCGTCTCCCAACTCCGTTGCCTATCAAGACTCCCTTGCCAACGCATGCGGCGTTAACTTGAACACCCGCATCCTCCAGTTCAAGCCTGCTCCTCCCGAGTCTTCTAAGCCCATCGACCTTCGCCAACAATACAATCGTCCTCTGAAGCCCGCAACCGCCACCTCGGCCCAGTTCCGCCGCCGCGTGGCTACCGCTCCCGAGCGCGTTCTCGATGCACCGGGTCTCATTGACGACTATTACCTCAACCTCCTCGACTGGAGCTCGGGCAACCAAGTCGCCATTGGCCTTGAGCGCAATGTCTACGTCTGGTCTGCCGACGAGGGAAGTGTCAGCTGCCTGTTGGAGACCAGCGCCGACACGTACGTTAGCAGCGTTAAGTGGTCTGGCGATGGCGCCTACGTTGGCGTTGGTCTCGGCACCGGCGAGGTCCAAATCTGGGACGTTGCAGAGGGCCAGAAGGTACGCAGCATGTTTGGCCACGACACCCGTGTTGGCGTCATGGGCTGGAACAAGCACCTCTTGTCCACCGGCGCCCGCAGCGGTCTCGTCTTCAACCACGACGTCCGCATCGCCGAGCACAAGGTGGCAGAGCTCGTATCGCACACATCCGAAGTCTGCGGTCTGGAGTGGCGCTCTGACGGTGCGCAGCTTGCGACAGGCGGCAACGACAACCTCGTCTCTATTTGGGACGCCCGTTCGCTATCTGTTCCCAAGTTCACCAAGACCAACCACAAGGCTGCCGTCAAGGCCCTTGCATGGTGCCCTTGGAACATGAACCTGCTGGCTACTGGTGGTGGCTCGTACGATCGCCACATCCACTTCTGGAACTCCACCTCGGGAGCCCGTGTCAACAGCATCGACACCGGCTCGCAGGTAACCAGCCTCCGCTGGAGCCCTCACTACCGCGAGATCGTAAGCTCCAGTGGATTCCCCGACAACTCTCTCAGCATCTGGAGCTACCCCACCTTGGTTCGCAATGTCGAGATTCCTGCCCACGAGAGCAGAGTCTTGCACAGCTGCCTGAGCCCTGACGGACAAATGCTCGCCACCGCAGGTTAGTGGTTCCCTGACGTCCCTTCGGAGGAAGCAAAGATATCGTATACTGACAATTGCTTTGAAGCTGCCGACGAGAGTCTGAAGTTCTGGAAGGTATTTGAGAAGAAGGCTGGTGCTGGAGCTGGAGCCGGAGGCAGCAGCTCCTCGGCGAAGGCCGATATGGTCAAGCAGATGACCATCCGGTAAACGTGTCATTGACCAAGCCTGGCGAATGTCGGTCCAAACGACAACAACAAATGTAGGTATATCTCCATCTGGCATTTGTCGGTCATGGTTTCCTGGCGGTTGGGGTTCATCTTCAGCGAGGAGTTTGGGTTGATTTGCATCCGACTCTACGTGGCACGAAAGAGCTTCTCCACGATGGGATATGAAATTGCTTGGTCATGGTGAACGGCAGACGATACCACTACTGGCTGTTATTGGCGCGGGAGTCATCACTTTGTACGAGTAACGCTGTACGGACAACAGATACGTACACAGGCACTTTTCAAGTGATAGTCCGCCACTCAAATGAAATACTCGGGTTTATGACTGTGTCTCGAAGCATTGTGAATACAAGACCGCTGAAGCTAACGCAGATGTACTTTCTCTTGCGCTCGACGGCTTCTTAGCACTGATTGCGTGTTTCTGACTGTCTCTTGGAGAAAGCACCTGAAGAATGAGACGGATGAGTGTGGATTCCATTAGAGTGCAAGAGGAGTTCGAATAGCTTCAAAGTTTGGACTCTGTATCCATACTCCGTACAAAGTTGACAGAAGGTCGCTGTTTCCGGCTGCGTTCACTGCCTAATGAGGTACGGAGTACATACGCAGTATCCGTATACGTAATCGTTCTATGGGGTGCGGATGCTCCCTCAGGCAGGTACACCTGCGACCGTACCTTACCTAATACTGTGAGGTGCAGTGTGGGAGCCTTCCGCGGCCACTTATCCACATCTTCAGGCTGACTAATTTCGGACACCGCGCCTGCTTCAAACGTCGAGAGGAATCTGTTGGACAAAGAGAACCCTGGTCCAAACACATCACCAACGCCAAGAGGCAATCAACCATCTACACCCCCCGAAACCGCGCGCAACATTCGAAGTTACCATAAAACAAATCCATCGAGGAATTCAATTACCTGCGGCTCCCAATACAACGTGCGCTTGCCAATTCCGGCCTCAAATAGCGGAGGATTGAGCGGGCCGTCGCCTACTGCGATATACTGGATCTTACATTTCACTGGGGCAAGCGCTGCGACCGACGAGAGCCACGAACCAGACCGACTGCTAAGCCGAACCGCCGCCTATCTCAACGGCAAGAACTACCGTCCGCACACGTGATTTCGACAACCTTTAGCACGCGACCCATTATTCGGCAGCGCATCCGACATCTTTTCGACTTCCTCCTCAAAACCTACGACACAAGATCGGCCTGAACTCACCATGTCCAATAACGCTGTCGGTCAAGTCTACAAGCAGATCATCGAGGAGGTGATCAACTCCTCGCGCGTGGACTTCGAAGAGGGTGGGGTAGATGAAAGTGTCCTAGACGAACTCAAGAACGGTTGGCAGGAAAAGCTTTCTCAACTTGAAGTGGCTAGCTTCCCATGGGACGAGGTCAAAGAACCTCCCTCTCAGGCCGCGCCTACCTCGGCCATTAACGCGCCTCCAGCCAATGCTCCGTACTCCCAGGCTCAACTCAGCCCTCAGCCTCCTCTGGCCGGCCTGACGCCCGTTGGCGGAGTGCCACCCGACTCCAGAAATGCTCCTATCAAGCAGGAGCCCTACGTCAAGACCGAACCGGGACTCCAGAACGTGCCGCTAACCCCTACGCAACCCGACGCTCAGGGCGCCAATCTTGCAGCGTACCGCGCAGCGCAGCATGTCAGAGGCCAGTTCGGCGACAAGGGCGCTGATTCCATCAATGCCATCCAGTCTTCGGCCACCAACCGGGCTGCCGGGCTGCCGCCTCTCCCGCAGATACCGGGTCAACCTGGCTTGCCCACTCAGCAGCAACAACAACAGCAGTATGCCCAACAGGTACAGCAACAGCAACCTGCGAGCAACGGGCAACCTGGCGTGAATCCCTCCCAAACGGACGGAGCTGACGACGACTTCGACTTTGAGGGCGTCTTGCTTCAGCGCGATGCCGATGGCAACCAGCGCGAGCTTGGGCGCATCGACATTGATCGCATGATTCATACGCGAATCGCGGCCAACGCGAAGAGCATGGAAGGTGGCGGACTGATGCTTCCCCTGAAGGAGGCCACGAGACATAAGGCGGCTGCCACTTCGCGGTCAGCGGGTAAAGATCACGGCATTGCCCCTTACGACGGCTACGAAGACGAAGATGACGAGGACGCAATCAACTCAGACTTGGATGACCCCGACGAAGACAAAGACGATGACGAAGTCGACGACGAGGGCTTGGGCCACATCATGCTTTGCATGTATGACAAGGTCCAGCGCGTCAAGAACAAGTGGAAGTGCGTTCTCAAGGACGGCGTGCTGACGGTCAACGGCAAGGAATACGTCTTCCACAAGGCTACTGGCGAGTACGAGTGGTAGAATGGCGGAAGTGAGAAACAGTTTTTTTGGGTTGTCCATTCACGAAGGCAGAGAGGGGAGTATACTTCCCTCAAACGCGGTAACGAGGTATTCAAAGGAACGCGGGCCTATACCATACGATATCACAGACAGCTTGCACCTACTTCAGGGTTTAGAATAAAAGCTATGGTAACGTTGCTTGGTTTCATATGGTCGGAGGCAAGTGTGCGATTGCTCAACGCCAATGCTTTGGGTGTATGTCTTGTCAGTAGGCTACTGTCAATGCGGCCCGTAGCTGCAAGTGTTATTCGATTATGAGTGGGGAGTCGGGTCACCGTCAAGCTGCCGCGCTCTCGGGGTTTGAAACAAAGACACAACTAGCAGGGACTCGACCATCAGTCTGGCTCAGACGAGACTCATCGTCTCGAGGATCAACGTACCGGTCCCATCTCTCTGGGCAAGCGGGTGATAAAAGGGGTAGCAATCATTCGGACGGTGCAAATCATTACATATTCACGCTATACCTGTCTTGATAGCAAAGCCATGACGGCCACGATTAATGCCCCCCATCTATATACTCTTCTAGCAGTAGTACAACCAGAGGCCATCGAGGCTACGGGGGCTACTAAGGAAGGCCCTTTGAAGTATGTCGATGGCCGATCCCGGGGGCCAGTCATAGTTCCCCCACCCGAGGAAGGGAGAGGGCCAGCTGTTGTGCGCGAAGATGCGTACTCGTTTCGTCTCACCGTTTCCTGGAAAGCTCCTTAGAGGCACATGGAGAGAGAGTTCAAGACAATGCTGACCGGTGGACGCGCAGGGCAGGCTTGAGTTCCGAGACAGACATGCCGCTACCGAAACCCTTTTTACCGCGGTCGAGCCTACCCTCGTCGGCGGTGTGTGAGTGTGTGTGTGCGTGCGCGTTGGCCATCCGGGTTTTGCTACTTCCTCGTTTTCTTTCTGGTCGCTGGCGTGACGTGGTATTTTGGGGGAGGGGGGGTGGAAGAGGTATGCTGCGTGATGAAATGGGAGGGTGGAGGGCGAAGGGCTGCAGAGTAACACGAGAGGGGCAGGCATGATATCACGATTCCACGGTACAATGGTGAAGTCCCCTGTTCGCATGGTGATGGTGGACTATTTCTCGAAAAGGACGATGGTTGATTCACGAGAATAGAGAGGATATGTTCTGGTAGCAATTGCCAAGTCTCGTATGTCATTGGGCACTGCCTTACGAGTGGAATAATGAATTATGTGATTCACATCGGCGAGGTGCTAGACTATTATCTCAGTGATGGCTGAAGTCTGTCTCCCAAGGGGGACATGGAGACCATGTGCTCCAGGTCGCTGGACTCTGTTCTATATGACTAACCCTACTACCCATGGTCAAATATCCAAGACGCCTACGCAAAGCCATCTACTGGACGAATAACATCGCCGTCGATACGGTCTAGAGACGTTTGCAACCCGGATAGACGTGCCATCCATTGGCTGACGACTTGTGTATAGCAATACCAAACGGCCGATCTGGCGGCGGACTCTTTGGACTCCCGCGGAAGGCTGCGTAGCCATAGCCAGACGAGACGTCTCCAGCAGTCCGACACGCCCTTCAGCCCATCCTCATGTTTGTAAATGCCATTGGCATGTGTGGCTAGTCTACATTCTTCTGACTAGCCAGAACACTCATCGGGCAGAGCGGCTCGACAACAACTTCGACAACGTCACGCAAGGCCCGCCATCCTCCGAGAACCCGTCGAGATGATAAGTGATGATGGGCTTCATAGGATGGATGCCCACGATTTGTCCGCATACGTCGACGCGAGGCAACCCAGGCCTGTCCTGCATCATTGTCCACTCATTATATCCCAAAGACTACCGAGTTATTGCTCACTCGCACACTGCACCGTCAATGGCCCCTCAGAATACGGCGGGTTCCGATAGCCTCACCGCTCGTGATTCGTACTGTCCTTCCACACCCTTCGACGGGGCTCCGAAGGCCTAGCCCCGTGGGCAGCCAAATTGCGGGCAGACAGATCGCCGTCGGGTTCTCGCGCATTATACCCGAAGTAAAGCCCGAAGTCACGACGTGGTTCTGGCTACCAAACACACAAAGCCCGAAAGCAAAGGACACCAATGTATCTCGGCTTCATTCCGAGGGTGGTCGGGAGCCGACCAACTACCGACGCTGTATCTTGATTACGTGGGTGACGCAAAAGAAAAGGCGGAACTGCGACATCACCAGTATTATAGTGAAGATAAATATGGAGGTGTTGCGTTGCCAGAATCAGGTTCGGGTCTAGCGCACCGAGGAAACCCCGGTTCGGAGTGATAGATGGTAGGCAAGAAAGCGGGAAAAGAAGAAGAAAAGGAAAAAAGGTTGGTCCCTCAATGGCATGCTATTTTCTTTGGCGAGGCTTAGGAGGGGGCTGGGCGTGGTGGTATCCGCTGTTCAAATCAGCAGGCAGCTATTCAGAGTAATTTGGTGGATAGCCATCTTGAAGCACCCACTTGATCTCCGCGTGCGTTGTTCTCTCGCGTGGTCAAGACCCCCTTCCGCTGAGAGACGAACCCACAACGGGTATCTGTGATGAAGCAAAGCAACGTCGTCGCACTGGGGCCGCCATTCCGCGAGCAGGGTTTCGGTTAGATTACTTGGTATCCGTATACTGCCTAAGGTCGTTGAACCAGGAGCACTTCATCAAGGGGACTGTTCACGGCCCATGCCATCAACCCTTGCAACTCCATCTTGGTACAAGTACTGCGTACATACTTGGTAGGTCAGCTCGACTCGGAGATTTTGCGGTTCGCTGTTGTTCGGGTCGGCCGAGGGTTGCTAGAAACGGAAACAACCAGATTACTATCATCAGCCATAGGCTTGAAATATGTATCGTCAAACAGTCTTTTCCAGCTGCTCAAGTCGGCCGCCCTCGGTCGGGTGGTGCCATTGCCGACGGTCGTGTCGCCGTTGGCGATTTCGTCGACCAAAGCCGAAGCTCTGGGATCGGATGCAATTTTAAGCGCCTTTACCGTGCTTGGTTTCCACTTTTGCTCACGCAAATCATGGAACCCAGGCGTCTCGCCCGCTCCACGGCCAGTGGAACCGACAGCCTGTTGGCTATTCGAGGG
Source organism: Colletotrichum spinosum (assembly GCA_004366825.1). Classification (NCBI taxonomy): domain Eukaryota; kingdom Fungi; phylum Ascomycota; class Sordariomycetes; order Glomerellales; family Glomerellaceae; genus Colletotrichum; species Colletotrichum spinosum. The sequence continues at coordinate 15,129 of QAPG01000006.1, read as the reverse complement.
ACTCTTTTTCTGTCCTGGCGCTGCGGCGCACATCACATCCAAATTCGCACCATGAGACCCTCAACGGGCCGAACCAGCACATGTTTGTTATACGTGGTGTTCGTAGTGTACTCTGTGTAACTTCCGGGGAAGTATGCTGGGTGCTCTAGAGGCGGTGAATGAAGCGCTCAGTGGGACAACCACTCACCGGAGTCGATTTCAACCCAACAGTCGATCTAGGCAAACGGTAGCAGCAACTCTCTCTGACTTGAGCCATCGGGCGAGTGGTGCGGAATTGATAGTCAGTGGGCCACCAATCCTCGAAGACGCTGGCAGGGTGCGATACCCTGGCCACAATCCTGCAATAGCGGTCCCAGGCATTCGGATTCAGCTTCACACGAGGATGCCCATGTCCACGTCGAGCTTACTCGCATTTGGTGAATATCCGACGGCATAGCCCCATTGGTCGGTCTTGTACGAGTGTGGTTTCGCTGCCCTCGCTCGCTTACCCGGCGGAACTGCCACACGGTCGACTTGCTTCATTCGCTGCATAATTCAATCTATCTCGGGTCCCCTTCAGAACGACAGGCCCGTTTACCGAAGCCTGAGGGTCTGCTAGTTTTCTATCGTCACAGGAGACATCGGCAGACCATTCCAAGGATTGGCAACACTTGTGGTAGCTATCTTCAGTCGGTTACGAGAAGTCGTGGTCGCCTGCGATTCTTCCGGAGAAGACACGGAATGATGACTGGAATGATGGACAGCCGGCACCTTGAGAAACAGTGGTCCCCCTGCAGGAGAACTGCGTCATCCTGTTGTGATACGGACGCCCAAGCTGTACCTCAATATTTTAAAATCGTTGATCAAGGCATCTACTTGATGAAGAAAGCATCTTAGGTAATGATCACCAACGGGCTGCAGGTGGTGATCTGATCCGCTGCCACTCGATCCTAGAGTAGTAAGCCTCCTGCAGCCGTCGTTTGGGATACCTGTTGGTGCTCGGTGGAACCGTGGAATATGCAGGATGGCACATTGTGATCGACGAGGGGGGCCTGAAAGTAGAGGCGTAAGCCATTTGCCTCTCACGACCTCTCTTTGCTTCCTGTGCGACCCGCGGAAATTGTGCCCATCGACTGGCTTTGGCGAAGAATGCGCAGACGGGAGGAAGAGGGCGATGAAAGTGACGTGGGAGAACATTTCGGAAGGCACCGGGGCTGGCAGATTGCGAGACTGGCCCATGTCTGCGTGGCCCTGAACGAGGTGGGACCGTTTCATTCCAATCCCACAATTGCTTCTAGAAGAAGCTCACTTTGCTGTCGACGATCAGCTGGCTCGAGAGTTCGCACCTCGACGACAAACATCTTCGACAGCTACTACACAGTATGTATGTAACTGCCGAAAGGCTGCGGGACAGAGTGCTCAGGGTTATTCCATGCCAATTATGCCCTAGAGTTCACGGTGAGCCGGGTTATTCCTGCAAACGCAGGCGACAAATTCAACGTCTCTGAAGCCAACACTCCAAACTTGGTGCCGCCTACCAGTACTGTGTAGTCTCAGAATACGTCCGGAATATTGACCGCTTCTTCAGACCAGGGCGGGAAAGAAAAATTCAATGTGAGCAAGATGATGCTGGGCGGTAGCACATCCCAAGGCCCCTGCCGGTGCTGGTCTTGGCATGTCCTCGAAAACTGTGCATCAACATGAATGCCTGGCTCCTCAGACGATGTGACCAACGCGAGCGGCTAGCACAGTAGGGGTGGTTATCAGACAGTCATGCCTCGAATACGTCCTTCGGATCCAATTTCGAAACCCCTGACGTTATGAAGACAAGAGCAGCATCCCTATTCGCAAGGGGAAGTGGACATGCACATGCGAAGGCACAGCCGAAGCTCGAGACGGTCTCGGATCGTCTGGTATCCGACTTGTCTGTCCCCTCAGTCTTGGTGCTGATCTTGGTTGGCGGTTGGTCTGTGTGTGGGGCAACTTGGCAACCAAGATGTGACTCGACACGACAAACATTGATAGTCTGTGTTCCGGCAATTTTGACGCCGTCTCGGCCGTGGAATGTGTTCTCTTAGCTGGTCGCTAACTGAGCAGACTTGAGTCTCAACTCGGCATATCGAATCAATCTAATCCCATTGCTGCGGTGTCGGATTCGCCATGGCATGTCAGATCATGCCATGCCGCACGACGGATGGACAAGGCAAGAGGGGGGCAGCAAGAGGAGGCGTGTAGGCAATGGGTATGGAGAGGAAGGGAACGAGGGATGGTGGCCCAGTGGACTGGAAATCAGGTGCGGACGAATACCTAGCTTCGATTTGCGTCGGTCGCGATGTCTCCAGTGTTCTGTCGCTTGTACCTTTGTAATGGAATCCTGATTGGAAGGCCCACATGGTTCTGTTCATCTTCTTTGCCCCCAGAGAAGTGACTCAGGTGACGAACTAGTGGCTGTTTTCGGGATGTCGTTGGGCTGGACCCATTTCCCAAGTCCGGTAGCGCCATGATGGAGGGCCGGCGTGCCAGACTGTCGGGTCCTCTGGCTCAGGGGTCAAGGGTCGACAATTGTCAGCGCGGCTGCCAGCTCATCTAACCTCGACGTCAGCCTCAGACATCACCACAGACCCTGGTGCGGATACTGCGGTTACGTATGTAATGCCGACCAGAAGCGGGCAGTCATCCGAAGAGGTCGTCCCGAGGCCAATGCCATCCACATTCATGGTGTAGCCCAAGAGAGGAGATCGAGCTGTTATCCAGTGCTGATGCATGTTGACTGAGAGCAGGTATTACCCGCTTAAGCGCTCTTCTCGTGGACCCAGGACAACAAACCGCTCCCACCGATCGTTTAGCCGGAACCGTAATCTTGGGTAGGGCTTGGCACTAGCCTCTGGGCAACAAGTCTTTCTTTGAGAGGTGCATGACCCGAAGAGAAACCGAAGGGCATTGTGTCGGTAGGCTGAGCCACTGGCTTGAAGCGGGATGACTATTGCCGGACGGCCCGGAATTCCTTTGTGCCCGGAAATGCGACCGAGATATACTTTCCAACTGCGTCCAGGCACAATTTTTGTGGCATCGTGGGCCGCAGTCCATTGTACAAGTAGGGGCTTCAGTCGCTTGCTGTCCACGACTGGGGAAGCAGTTATTTGGATGGTGAACATCGTTATTTATCCGAGCTAAACCCCATTTGTTAGTTAACCTACGGCCACAGCTAAAACGTGGGAAACCCACTGTTTTTTGATCTACTGTCATTGAGAAATATAAACACTCCTCGCAAAAAAACATGTTTTCTAGCTTGGTATAACGTTCGCTGATCTCTTATTATACTGCTGCTGCTGCTGCTGCTGCTGGAAGAGTATATGGGTTGTAAGTGTCAATTGTGGCGGCTGTGGCTCTGCCAGGCGGCTTTGCCGGTATAGCGCGGATAAATAACTATTTGCACCGTCCAAATTACCGCTACCCACGATTGGGGGCGAGACTCGAATGCCGCTGCATGCGACGCGCCTAGCTGCAGAGGCCTGTTGTCTGCATGATGCAATGCACCCATATTCTCGGGTACACAAAGCGTTCCTCATCCTGACAAGACGAGACCTCTGCCCCAAACGGTCCGCCCGAATGGACTGATTCTAGTAGGAGCATGTGCGTACGTGCTGTGTATGTTCCTGCGGGTGGGTAGCATTGGCTGTCACGCACAAGGTAGCAAATGTCCGCGAAGGAACAACATGCTGGCCACGACGCTCGGTTGGCCTTCATGGGTTCGGTGGGCAACCTTGGGGGAGTAGACCAGACAATCTAGCTCCGCGGTCCACCGTGTATGGGAACGGCGGTGATTTCCGTCTTACACACTGGTCAAACATGCTCTGTGTGAGATGAAGCGCAACGTTGAGCTGTTGCCAATGACGTTGGAGAAGATTCCAGACGGAGACCAACAGATAAAGGTACCATGGTACGATGCAGCGAAACATCGTTGGCTCACTGGGCTCCAATCTCAAATCGTGGGGCGCGAGTGGGAGGGGTGGAAGTTCCGAGCAGCTGGGTCCGACGTCACCCCTGCGAGAGCCAGAAAGACGGGGTACACGTACATGCCGCAGTACGTATGTGCTATGCTCTGCAAGCTTGGAACCAGGTATGTACCATCCGAGAAAAGGTACTTCACTTCACCTTTGAGCCAGGGACGGGCAAGGCAATGCGAGCCGTCCGGCCATTGTATCGCTGGCTTGGACTAGGTAGGTAGTAGAGGCAATTTCAGCGTAGACGTAGAGACGTATACCCGAACCAATAAGCAGAATTGGCAATGTTGAAATGGTTCCGTCTCTTTGTGGCCAGACCAGCGTCTAACCCAGGGGACCTGACCCATTCCGTGTGTAAGTAGGTGAAGCGACGGGGATTTTATGGCGATTCCAAATACGGATACGCTGAATCCCATCTTATGGCCACCCAGTTCAGATCTGAAGGCGTAAGAGTAGGCAGGGAGGCCTGGAGGCGTAGATGAATTGTGGTACTGCCTGTAACATCGAGGCAGCGTTGTGGTAGCGGCGTATGTTGAGCGAGCAGAAGTAGAAGGCTTTGTCTGTCGTGTCACTGGTCGGAAAGGTGTCTAGGCGTGGTGTCTGCCCGTTTATGTTGCGCTAGGTAGGTGTGTCTTGCCATTGGCCGTTTTCTGAGCACTGTCGCCCCGCCTCGGTCAGCTTCCTTTCTTCATAAGAGAGGTCTCGGGGGCCTCTGCAAGGACTGCGAGGAACAAAGCCCAAGGGCGTGTTCGCGTCGACCAGTCAGCATCGGGACGCAGGTGGAGCCAAGGTGGTAGAAGATGTATATTTGTTCGGTCGGTTAGCCGGTTCCGCGGTTTGAAGACGGACAGGACAGCGTCAGGTAGGTATATTGCAAGCCGCTGACTTGAGAATGCTGCTGGCCATGGTAATTGAAACCAGCCACGCTGGTATCAGGCCGGCAACGCAATTGGCGTTGTGTAAGCCATGGACGTGGAGCCTGTGCCGTCTGCTCCCAAGGATAGGCGTTAATCGACAGCTGGGATATCTTGGTTGGATTGTTTCTGAGGAATAACATCGGATCAATGGTTCTTCTGATTAAGCGGTGTGGTTCGAGCGTCGTCCCACCGCTCATGGGCTTCTTGGGGTTGGAACAAAGTGTTCTGTACCGGTGTAGTGTAGTTGGGGAGCAGCCGACCTGAACAGAGGACCAACAAGGACGTAATCCCTGCCATTGGTGGTCAACTCTCGATTCCTTGGTAAAACAGCGGATTTAAGCGGCGAGGAATGGCGCAAGTAATTGGCCAACGGATTGTCTGTGATCATGACAGCAACGTTTCTGGACCAGGACTTGCGGCTGGCTCCAAACAGTAGTCTCATGCGTCGGTGTGCCAGAATCTGGCAGGTGCATCTTGCTAGAAACGTTGTCTTGAACTTTGGCCAGGGGTGCGAGTGTTAGAACAGCCCAGTCCGCGGAGTGGCTGTGAAGAATGACCTGGAGACAGGCGCGTGTTGGTAATCGAGGACAAGCCAAGACATGGCAGGATTTCTAACGTGATGGGCGTAGAAAGACAACTGTCTCAGTGGTTCCAAGGACCGATACATACGTCTTTGTTCAGGTTGAAATTGCTGTGCCGTTGCCAGTCCACGGAGAAGGCTAGGGAATAGAGATGCCCGCATGCGTGAGCCAGGGATTGACAGCCATAATTAGCATGCAGCGTACCCAGCTCATCGTTTCCTGGCGCGCGCTTGGGTGAGAGGTTGGCGGATAGCTCTTGGCCTTACGAAGGAGGTTAGCAATGGGTATTGAAAGAAACTAAAAAGGTGCTCTTGGAGGCACGGGAGAAACTTTTACAGCACGACCTTCAGTACAAGGTACAGGTCGGAGGGGTGGAAGTGGAAGGGCACTCGGTTCCAAATTCTTGATTTACTCTTGCCAGAATTTCGATGTAGGTACTGACAGTGGAACCCCAGGTTCATCAGTAGGAGGTCATTCCGCATGCCCGGGACTTCGTTTGCCGGACGGAGGCATCGTCACTTCATACCTAAACGATACCGAAATACGGGATAGGTGCCAGTCGTTCCGGGGTGGCCCTTTTGAGAGGAATAGATATTAGTACTCAGTAGGTAGCGACGGCGTGACTACTCCTTCCAATGGTCTGCAAAGCACGTGGGAACTGCACCACCACGCACAGCCCCTCGACCGCTCCATGTAGGGCCACCAAAGAGTTCAGTCGTGTATCATCAAATCACGATCTGGCGGAGGAAGGTGCGATTGGCAAGGAGGCGCGAGACGATAGTTCTCGCTGCGTACGAAGTACTTGTACGGATACAGGAGCTGGTTTTGTGAAGAGTCACTGGCAAATAGCGACTGCAGGCAGGTGGTGTGCCCTCTGCGCGCAGTGCTGGATAATGAAGACCTACAAGGGACCCTTGTCTTCAAGGACCACACGCAAAAGAGTCAGTCCACCAGACAAGAGCTCTTCTGTTGGCCGGTACCTACCTATTACTACGTACTGCGTATAAGGTACCAAACTAGGTACCTTAAGGTGAGGTAGGTATTCGTAAGGTACCGAAAGGTTAGGTAGGTAGGTAAAGTAGGTAGGTAAGGTAGGTAGGAAGGTAAGGTAGGTAGGTGGTAACTATCACAATACACATTGCCTTACCGGCGTTGATGTGGATAAAACACCGCTACAAGTGCTCGGTAGCTCTGTGGGCGGTGATCGTGACGTCGCCGTGCCTGCAAGGGTGCGAGATACCCCTTGTTAGTAATGTTATCTCGATATGACAGTCGGGTCCTCATTTGATATACGAATACACATGCTACCTTTTCCGCATGTTCACATTACTCTCGATGCCCGCTGAATTGGAAGTCGTGGGTTGGCAACTCCGTACAAAGCACCAAATCGTAGACAGACGGTCGTAGTACAAATCTCAAATTCCTTGGTGGATGCTACACCCCTGTGCTCTCCACCAAACTTACCCTTCTGGTAGACATACAGTAGTGCGGTGCGGTGTGGTGTTGCACGGCGCTGTACTGTCGTGTCGAGGTACATGAAAGTGGAGTGAATACTTCATCTTCTGCTAAGTTACCTTACCTAAGTACTGTTAGAAACCCGTGAATACCTGATTCGGGAAAGGTGCCTCACGCAGGAGCGAGTAGCTTGGTCGGTTTGTTGCTCCGTGTGCGCCTCGCCTTGGCGACAAACAAGACCTTTTGCTTCCCTTTCATCACCAGTATCATCATTTTCGATAATAGCAACAGCGTCTAGATCATGTGATGCGCAACGACAGTCTCAGCTTCGTCGGATACCTAATCGCGGCGTACGGTTGGGGGAACAGTCGCCTTCTGGTTCAATGGCGTGTTTGCGGACACCAAGTTTGGATGGAAACCTGAGAAGCTTGCCGCATCAGTCCAGGAGAAGATTGCAAAGACTGGATCTGGATGGATGGGCTTGAATTCGTTTCCATCAGGCAAACACAAGGTGGCACTGTTAGAGGAGACATGAACAAGCTAGAGGCCAGGAGTGGGATGAGAGGGGCCCACGGGGGCTTGGATGGAATGTGGCAGAACGCAGCAGGAAATAATAATCTTTTATCCGTGCTGCCATCCGGAAATAGGTGAATCATAAGCCAGAGCCCCGAGAAACGGGTTTCCAGTCTTGTCATGCTGCCGTTCCATCTTCATACGGGTTCAAACCCATGCCAAAGTACGGTACCTCACAGCTATCCAGCCACACATATTTCATATGCACTCCGTACACATACACGCACAGAGCATCCGAATCATGGCAATAATCCCCCCTTTCACTCGCCCTCCAGGGCATCTCCAACGAACGAATTGAATTACACTACTCCGTACTGTGCACACTTCCTACCGCCTCTCTGATCCCGTTATTGGACTCGGCCCTTGTTACTCTCTCTTTCCGGCTTGGTCAGAGCCTCGCCTTCCTCCGCCCTTCGTCATAAGCTAAGTCTTTCCATGTCGTACCAACTGCCATTCCACGCTTCATGCCCACCTCGACTCCAAGATACATCTTCCAGGCCGCTTCAAAAGTCCCTGAGGTCTGCTCGATCACACGCCCTGGGTGCCGACAGAAGAAAAGAGGGGGGAAACGTTCTGTAGTCAGTCATGAATTCGATGAACGGAGTTGGCAACCCCGTCGGCAGGGAACAGGGGAGTGTTTGGGATGGAGACAAGACGAGAGGAGACGGGACGGGTACTGGAAGACGGGAACGCCCACTAAATCTAGGCACTTAACAGTGGGATATCCCCAAACCACGACACAGCGGAATCCGAGGCCACACCACGATGCAGCACCTACCGCACCATCTTTGCTACTCCGCACTCCGTACCTCTCGGGCATCTCAAACTCAGCAGAGCTGACCATAGCCAAGGAACCTATCTCATCCCATCCCATTGCACCGGGCCTGCGCACTACCTTACTTGGTATGTACGTCGACGTCGGTCGGCTACATGCACTACGGCAGTAAACCTCGTGCCTGGATATCCGCCCCGCATGAGACTTGACTGACTGGTGGCTTGACGGCCTGCATTGCAGCGCGACACTGATGTGCGCGTACTACCGCATCAGTACCCACAGCATCTATTCCGGACTCCCATACTGAGATACTTACTTGTATTAATTGGTCGGTATCTTGCAATGTCCCTTAAGGTAAGGTAAGGTACTAAGTTCGTTCGTCCTCTCACAGATTGACGGAGTGTACACCCCTCATTCTGATTCCTTCCCTCTGTGCAGAGCACTTCAAGGTACATAGGAGCATACACAGTACCTGCGCGAAACGCTCTTAGCGCCAACCCCGGGCATTCCTCTGCACCAACAAAGGGAGGGACGGGACTTCGCAAACGCACACAGCACCTGATTTACATCATCGGGCTTTCTCGAGTCTGTCCAGGGTTCACCCCCTTCCAACGTCGCAGAAAAGAACAGGCTCAGAACAAGGTCTTTAACGGATCCTTGGCTCACATAAGGTAGGCCGGGCCAGGGCAGGCCAGGCCAGGCCAGCCCCAAGTTGCAGCGTCCTTGCCCAGTTCTAATATTGCAAAGGCTTTCACCTCTAGTACCTGCCTCGACTCACGACTTTACCCTACACTTAGGCTGGGAACACAGGGTACTTGCCGCTAAGGTAGCTCAGGTTATGTTCGCCATTGAGAAGAGAAAGTATCTCAGTACTTGTGTACGTACCCCTCTCCGCAAATGGAAGTTGCACTTACCGTCGCAGTCGCACTCTGCTTCCTTACCCTGCTCAGGCAAGAGTGCCAGAACATGAGCCATCCAAAAGGTAAGGTAGGTACAGAGTAAGGTACGGATAATTAGGTTCTTACCAAAACCCAGCCCTAGACCTCTTTCCTGCATTCTTACCTGCTTCCTACTTCCTAGTGGGCTAGCTAGGAAGTCGCTAGCTTTCCCAATAATGCGCCTTCTGCCACGTACACACACACACACAAAATAAGGCTACCTAACCACCTTACCTACCTTACCTAGGTACCTAGGTAGCTGAGCAACCTTTGGGTGGAAGGTGTCTTTCCCGTCTTACTATGTATACCTTACCTTGGCTGATCGCACCAGGTGAGGGACCTTAGCCTGGGAACTCGTGGTTGTGCGGAGGCAGTGGAATCGAGCGTGAGCTTGTGGGCTTGATATGTACCTCAGTCTGCTCCGTACCGTACCTACCTTACCTGTGGTACTTACACATACATAGTATACCTCCCTCTTGCTGCCCGTGTTTCCTCTGGGTCCCCAGTCGACTCGACTTACATCGAACAACCTTGCTCTGGCTTTATTCTTTTTCCTTTCTCTCCTTTTGTCCAGCGTTGTTATTATTATTACATACATACCCGACTCCCTACTCCCTACCTTACATCTCAACCCGTCAGATCGCTGGTGCTCCTCCCGCTCCCGCCCGCCGCCGTCGAAACGCACCCGACCGACTCAACTCGCTCACCGGGCCCTGTCTCGTCGACCTCACTGCCAAACTCGCCAACCTTACCTTACTCTCAATTAGACGCCCTGCCTCCTTATGCCTGGCCTTCCGCCTGGCCTTCCGCACACAAAAACACATTCACCTTATGCTTCTGACATCACATCACCTCTCTTGGCCAACACGTCGACCCTAACTCTGACCCTTGCTGGACCGGCCTCAAAGCACCACCTGTACCCGTCCTAAACATAAACAGCCATTTCGATTCCACTGGTTGGCTTTCTTCTGCAGCATCGTCGTCCGAGTGCCACAATCCCTGAAATACCTGACCCGGCTTCACGACTCTGATCATTCGACATACAAGGCCATCTCTTATTTCGCCAAAAAAGGGAGGGGAAAAAAAGCAGCAACTTTGGTTAGAGTCCATATTTTGAAACTTCAACCCCAATCCACGCCCGGCCAGCGCAGCTCTCTCCCTGAGCTCGACCCAACACGACCAGACCAACAAACGCTTCGCCTCCTGCGACATCGCTCATCGTTTCGTAACCTATCGCCAACGCTCAAGCTGGTCGCCACGAGAAAGAGGCCGATTACCGCAGCACCGGACCCTGTCCTTGTACGACGTCCAACATATCGTTGTGCGACCTGAGTACTCGTCTCGCCATCTCAGCTGGCCCAAAGGAACGCTCTGCCTGTGTCGACTACGTACGTTTGTCTTTCATCGTTCCATGTCACCGCCAACACGCGTGGAGCGTCGTCTCTTGTTCCACTGTGTTCCCTTACGTCTTCGCTACCCTTGATCTATCCTGTGTTGCTCTTTGCGTATGTCTATGAATTACCCTGTACGCACGCCCAGAGGACGACGCCGTCTGGATCAATTTCCTGGAGAAACGAACGCCTCACCACTGCAAGTGTATGTCTGCGTCATCCTCGTGCCGCTTCCAATGCTCTCCTTCTCTGTTGGCCGTTCATGCGGCCATTCACACGCAGGTACATGCCTCGAGCTGCTGCATCCTGTATTGTGCTGTCTTTCTCATCCCTGGACCCTCGAGCCAAAAGACTGGCGTGCAGCTCTGCTTCGACCACCTCGTCTCCCGACCTGTTGGTTAAAGTCGACAGCTGTCTTATCGGGCATGATAGCAGCCCTACCCTTGCCATGAAAGCAGCATCGCGCGTTCACGGCGAGTAGGCGCGCGCTTTTGTCGCGTCTGCTCAGATTCGTCGGGCTGCGAGTGCAGGCTACAAGTTTTTCGCAGACAAAGCCACGAGAACTGGGGTGGCAATGATGGGGGAACACTCTGGTATGGGTGTTGGCAATCATAACCATGAAGACTTACGTCGGTATTAGTCTACTCGAATTGCAAGGCAGAAGACGGTGGGTGCCATTGTACCCGTGTCCGGGATACAAGAAGTGGTCGAGTTACCCAGGGCCCCCGAGATTAGGAACCAGAGCTATTGTGTTTCTCGTCCCAATCTCCGCTGTCAGTTGTAACGTCTGTTGAGAGTGTTCGATCAACCTATACTTCTCTCTTCTTTTTGTCCATTACCCTCCTCTTTGCTCCCACCCCAGTCTCTACATTTCAGCACTGGTCGTCATTTCTCTGGTCAGGTTCCTACATAAGAGCACGACTTGAACGACGTCCAACCTGATTCTGTGTGAGTGCACGAGCGCTTTTTCTCAGGAAATATTTTGTCTTCAACGATTATTCGCTTTGCCTTGCAGGCAAGCTTCGCTCCTGGGGGATATACACCAGTGTTTTGCCAGTTGCCATCCCTATCTATCCAGCTCACAGTCCCTCTCTTTCGGGTCGCGCATTTTGTCTGCGTCGCGTCTCTGTTTTTAAGACTGTTGTCGGTCATCGTCTCGGCCCCGCTAACCTGGCCAAGCTCATCGCCAGCACGGTTAATTCGCAGCGACCTTACAGCACGCGGGGGGCACTATTCCCATCTGACGCCCACGTTTCAAGAGAGACTCCTTGGCTGGGCCCGCCCTTCGTAATTGCCACGACAAGAAAAAAAATACCGCTACAGGCTCGTCTTTGACGCGCCCAGTCACAGTCGTGGGGTAGAAAATGCCTTACCCTCCGTAGGCAACTCCTTTAACCACCTCCCCTTCCACCGGTGTTCTAGCTATGCTAACATGGCTTTCGGCGGCCAGCGACTTCTTTGCCCCCATCACCCCGGCTTCAGAACCCTATATCGAATATGATCGCGTCTTCTGCGGGTTCAGAGGGGCCAGATATTTGCTTCCCATAGACGATGTACCCCGCCCCCTGCCACAACCTCCTTATTCTTCCCCAGTCCACTAACATAAGTTTAGGCCGAGCAAGAGCGATTGGATATCTTCCACAGGCTCATCGTTCTCGCAAGAGGAGAGAAGACCCACGACTCAGCAATCCCACCAGGGGCTCAAATCCTCGACCTTGGAACAGGTACTGGTATTTGGGCCATAGATATCGCCGAGTAAGAGAAGCAAATTCGTGCCTTTTCATCAATCACCGGCAGCGACTGACCACTGCTCCGATGCCCGCAGTCAACTGCACGGCAGAGATCGTGATGCCGGACAGTCCATCATAGGACTGGATCTCGCTCTTTACCAGCCAGAATCGTAAGTGAAACCAAGCCACGACTCGTCGCTTTAGTCTGATTGTCTCGTTTTCAATTTTGAAAGAATCCCGAAATACGTCCGTTTTCAACAGGCAGATGTCGAGGAGCAATGGCCGCCGCAATTGCACCCTATGGACATGGTGCATATACAGATGATGCTTGGCTGCATAGGAGACTGGCCAGAGCTGTACAGGAAGTCCTTTCGCCAACTGAAGCCCGGGGGCGTGATTGAGCATGTGGAAATCGAATGGGTTCCCCGCAGCGACGACAACACGCTCGCGCCAGACTCGGACCTCGTCAGATGGGGCCATACGCTGAGTCGTGCGATGCAAAGGTACAGGCAGCCTGTCGATGTCTTCGATGCGGCAGCGACCCTCCGCTCTATCGGCTTCTCCGACGTCACTGAGCAGATGATCAAATTACCCATCAACCCATGGAGTACCAACGAATCCGAGGCCTTGATCGGTCGCTGGTTCAACCTTGGTCTCACACACGGCTTGGAGGCCCTGACGCTGGGACCCTTTACCCGTATCGAGGGATGGGACAAGCCGACAATCGACAAGCTGGTGGAGACGCTCAAGAAGGACATCTGCATGCTGAGTGTTCACGCATACTGCCGAATGTGAGTCTCCCTCCGCCGCATCCCGACACGCAGACGGCCATTGCACGGCGGTATTGCTACGCTGTGTTGCCTCGGTGCTGATTGTTGAGCACAGGTTTGTTTGGACGGCAAGGAAACCGAACCAATGAGTACGAGCACCACGCTGGAGGAGCGTAGAAAAAGAACGACGAATCCAATCATGTACCAGGCCAATGAATGCCTCAAATCGGCTGCCGTGGCTGGCGGCCAGCCCTCCCTGGCTAATTCCTGCCGTCGCCCTTCCGTTGCAAGTCGTCTCTGGTCCGAGATGGGATGACTGTCGTCAATCATGTCACGTCGGATGGCTCGCGAAGCGACGTTATCAATTGGACCACAATGACGAACCCTTTCTTGTATGCATCATCTCACTGATCTGGCGCCTTTGCTCCCACCACCGTCAGTTCTGAACAGTCGGTTACTACGTCATTAAAGACAAATACCCCTTTATTTTAAAATTTGAAGTCGCAGGCCGACGGATAGCGCTTCTAAACCCAGCACAATCTGAACGACGATGTCCATCACCGGGCTGAGGCGGCAAGTCACTGATTATTGGCGGCCGGCCCAATTACTTTTTATGCACTGCGCTCGGTTGATATCGTTTGTGCCAGATGCAGATGTGTAGGAGATGGTACGGAGTGTGCTTGCCCCCCGACGACTGTCGTCACCACTGCCGCGCCGCATCCAAGACTCCTCTATAGCTGCTCTCGAGCTGTTCGCCAAACGCCGCTCTTGGCTTTTTCTGCGCGCTTGCTCGGGGACAAGACCGGGGTAAATACATCAAAAGACCGGTTCGTGTTGCCCCGGCAGATTTGGGATGAAGCTCCCCAGCTGGACCTGTCGCAATGGTTCTACGCCGGTAGGCCTACCAGAGGTCACTTTTTCCACAGCCATTTCGATAACATGCCATAAAGGTGTGGTTACTCTGATTCGAATCTTTCCTCAGTGGTTTTTTCGAGACAAGACAGTTGAGGTCAGTTGGGCTACAACGTTGGTGGCGCGAAAATGAGTCTTCAACAAAAGAGGACATGCTATCTCAGGTATACTTCTTTCCCGATTTGTGAAAGGGATCCCGATAAATGAGGGTCGTACCCTGGGCGTTAGCCATCGTCATGCATGCATGCGGGCTTGGAGGGATTAATGAGAGCCAACTGTGGACGGTTTTAGGGCAGCAAGCACATCGGCTGTGACTGCGGCGGCGGTCGGCAATAAGAAACAAAGGCGTATTGTTGCTCTCATTTTCAAGCATCGTCTATCTGATGAGAAGATGGGCTCGCGTGTTTACCGATGGGGGCAGACACCATCAGCCGAATGCTTGTGTTCGATAACCCTTTTCAAGGCTGTATGATTAGAGCCAGGGATTTGCGGAACGTTCTTCCAAAGAAGCGAGCCCCGGCCACGAACTGGCCTCTTTTCTCCCGTGTACACACCCCGGGCCCGAACCATGGTCTATTCCAGTGACAATCTGCCCAAGCAACGCCAACGTCAAACATCACAGTCAACATCGTCAGGCGAGGGGTCGGCGAGGGTGCCTTTGGCCCTCACCGAGTCTCATGCACGCCATGTTGGTCGGGTAACATCATATTCAAACGAAGCGGGGTGTTTTTTACTCTTGTCAAGAGGGTGGTCGAACAGGCTGATGGTCGATGAAGCGCGGGTTCTCCGCATCCTCTGGTGGAGGTTTTCTGTGAGTGTCATTCTTTTCAACCCGCTGGCAACTCCACCGGCGGCCGTCAACGCACAATGCAGGAGAGCATACTGGATATGGCCCGCATGGGAAGCAGCCCGCATCGCGAGTTGTTGGTTTCCCCTCACAAGGGGGTTGCAACAGCAAGAATAGAAGTCGCCGTGCCGGTCCCAACTTCCTCGGGCAACGAACCATGCAGTTGGGCCGGAGAAGAAGGTCTGATCACCATGATGGCCAGTCACCTCGTCGTTGATAAACGCCGCAGCAAAGTTTTTTTTTTTTTTTTTGGGGGG